>SJYV01015341.1:501885-544339 GCA_006410875.1 Neotragus pygmaeus | reverse complement strand
AAAAATAAAATTAGTCATAGATTTTTCTTTAATTTACTTGCCCAGTGATCTCTCTTTTTTTAAAATATAAATTTATTTACTTAATTGGAGGCTAATTACTTTACAATATTGTATTGGTTTTGCCATATGTCAACATGAATCTGCCATAGGTGTACACGTGTTCCCCATCCTGAAACCGCTCCCCCCCCCACCTCCCTCCCTGTACCATCCCTCTGGGACGTCCCAGTGCACCAGCCCCAAGCATCCAGTATCTCTTGATGACATGTAGTTTGTTTCCAGTTTTTAATTGTTGAGCAATGATATTAAAATGAACATTTGGGTGCATATGTCATTGTGTACTTTTCTAGTGATCTCTAGGATAAATTGCTAGAAATGGAAGTGTTGGGTTAAAGTATATCCACATTTATGATACTGATGTATAATACCACATTACCTGAAGATATGAAAACCAACCCCAGTTTTCAATACTGATAACATTTAAATATTTTGGTTGGCCAGTCCTATTTTTCCATAACAGCTTTTGGCCAACCCGATATTTTATGTTTATTGCCATGGTATCAAAAAACATTTTCTAGAAAGCAGTTTGACAGCTCCCTCAGTGCCCTCAGGAGAAATATAAGTTCCATAAATGCAGAGACTTTTATTCACTCTTCACTCCAGAGCTTGGGATAATACCTGCTGTATAAAAATGCTTAGTAGTTATTTAAGCGAATGACTGTGTGATATGGTAGAAATATATCAGAAGGCTCAGTAATTATATATAATATTCTGAGTATCATAAAATTAAGATATTGAATATGTTTATCAGCTTCTTTTCAGTGTAAATGAACTGGTATGAATCACATTTCTGTAAGTTAGAATAATAGCTGTCAGTGGATACTCTCCATATTTTGTGAGCCTTAGGCTTTTCCTTGAGGCTTTTGCCTCAGAAGCTGTGTGTCAGCTCCTGTTCCATTAAACCTGCTGTATCGTGGTATTATTGATTAGTTGTAAATAAGAATAGAATTTTAACAAATTATGGACAACATTTCAAAAGATCTTAAAAATAACATGGGGTGTAAATGATGCTTAAGAAGTACTGTATACTAGTGGTGAGATTTGGATTTCTGGAGGCAGACAAATTTGGCTTTGAATCTTGGCTTGGCCTTTTCATGATAACATGGCCTCAGAGTATCTTCCTTGGTACTGAGTTTCTTTTTTTGTAATATGATGATGAAATAATAGTATATATCCCATTGGATGTTGTGAGGATTATGAGAGAGAATGATTTTTGAAATGAGTTCAGCAACTGATTAAACTGTTCTGTAAATTGCCATTTGATGATTATTTTAAGAGGTTCTTATTATATAACATTAGTCAAGTTACTTGGTTTATTTTGATTAGTCAGTTGTCCAATTCTATAAATTCCTGATGCTCTTGATGAACTTACTAAAATTGATGTCTTTCATAAGTTTTCTGCTCTCTTTAGAGAACCCTGACTGATGCACTAATTTTGTTTAAAAGAGATTCCTTCTGTCTTGTAGCTAGTGTACGGGACCATTGCATTGAGCTTCTGTATAAATTTAACATGTGTATGGGATCTTGGTGATTTTATTTTTCCTATATTGAAAATTCTGCTATTTCATCATCCTAGAAATTACTTTATTGTTAATTATCATCACTTATAATTTATTCTCAACTGTGTTTTAAAAGACTGAAGTAGTATGAAAATGAGAGTATGATGAGATAGCCAGAGGATGAAGCAGTAGTGAAATTGGTTGTTGTCCTGAGGTTTTCTTACTATGTTATCTACTGTGTTGCATCATCTTTCAGGAAGGTATAAAAGAAGACCACAAACACTATCTCTTTGCTATTAGCTTTTATTTAACACAGCTGTTAATTCAGTTTTTCATTTTCTGCTCAAAATGGCTGAGAGATGCAAATTGACAGAGGGAAATGTTTCATGATTTTTACATGAATCCAAAGATGGATACTGTTTAAGAGACTGGTAGCAGCCCCCTAAACCCCAGTGGTGATAGTGAAACTGTCTAAGTGGCGTTTTAGCCTCTGTGACTTCAGGTGATGACATCCTAGGTGAATTGTCTCAAACTCAAGAATTGATGAGTGAGCAATATATCTCTCTATTTCAAAGAAGAAATAACAACATTCTGTTCTAGTCAGTCATTCATCAGAAAAGTGTATAGTGTTTTGTGACAAAAACCTGGACCATCTCATTTGCTAAAAGGACATGTGACATCTTTTATGATGTTTATACACCAAAATTTATTAACATGAAAAAGTCTGTGATACTGAAATTCTTAAAAATTTTAATAAAGTTTTTTTTCAGTACCCCTTTATATTTATTTCTGCAAAGTTTTCATAACATGTCTTAAAAAAAATATAGTAAAAGGTGTTTTGGACCCATATGGTAAATGGTGATTCTTTCCTTCTCTGGTCTCTGAAGGCTAATGTAATTTAATAGTTGAGATTGAAAACTTCTGCCACAAATAGTTGATATCATTTATTCATATTAGGAATACTTATCATTGCTAAATACCATTCCTGGCTTCTGGGATAGAGCAAAGCAAACAGGCTAAGTTCTTGAATCTTAAGGATATGACATTTTAGGTGGAGGAGACTGATTATGTCAGGGAATTATAAGTCCTATGGAAAAGAAATAAACAGTAAGAGGAAAAGAGGATATTTAGTGAAATAGAATACTTAATAATTTTTTATTTATTGCAAGTGATTTAGGTTATTGAAGTGAAACACTGAGGAGATGAAATACTATTATTTTCTTGTGGAAGATTGAAGGCATTGTTATAGTAATGGAATGATTTTTACTTTATCTAATTTTAACTTTTTAATATGATATGATAGGTATATTTTAGTTTCCCTGAGAAAGTGTATGGTAAATTCTTATAACAGAATAAATTGAAACCCTTCAAACATGTTTTTCTTTTCTAGGGTTTTTTACATGGAATATTTGAACGTTTAAAACAATTTTTGGAATGCAGTAAGTATTTCCATGACAGTAGTTTTTACTATGGAATCCTTTTTCATTAGTAGCTTCTGTTTGGCATGTGCAAATCTCGAGGGGCTGAAATCTTATATCTTGATAATTAATTATCTAAAATTAGATTGGAAGCTAAGTTTTGTCTTCATATACCTGTTTTGTCCTAAGTACTGAAGAAGCCTTTTTCTAAAAATATATATTTTGTATCAATTCCTTCTTCCCTATTTCTACTGCTACTACTCTGTTCCATGCAGATACCCACGACAGTAGTATGTTTAGCAGATGATCATTGAGTATAGGCCTTGTACCACCTGCTGTTTAGACATTTTGTTGATTCTGGTTTTTTTTTTAGTACATTTAGTATATCTGTTTGATATAAATATCCTTAAATGGTAATTTAACTGTGCAAATCTCTGGTCTGCTAACCATTACTGACCGACCTGTAGAACTCTTTCTAATCTACTAACCCATATGGAAGAATTTACTGTTTACATTTGTGCTGTATTATGCTGTTGATCTGCTATCCTTTTCTCTTCCCTATGATTATAAGCACACACATGCCACACAGGATACACACATATATGTATATTCTTGCACACACATATGTATAACGTGTATGTGTGTGTTTTTTATGTGTGAGTGTATTTGGAGACTTAGTACCCTGAGAATATACCTTAGTGTACTCACTTTTAGGGGAGTTGCTGATTGTTTCGTCAGTCATTTTCAGTTTAGTAGAACCATTACTGGAGTCTGTTGCTAGGTACTATAAGAAAGCTCATATGATTTCTTTTTTCCTTAAAAGTAGTCATTTTTCTCTAGTTTTCCCCATGGGAGAGTAAAACAGAAGAATAGAAGTCCATCCAGGAGAGGAGAATGACATAACTGATGAGACAGATTATGAGGTGTATGATTAGGGAGCAGGCAGGATAGTTAATGAGCTGATGGATTATTATTCTGAATGTTAAAAAATTAATTACACCAAGAAAACTATCAGAAGAAAATTGTTAGAAGATTTAGGAAAAGTAAGTATGTTAATCTTTGAATTCTTAGTTTTTATTTATGTTACTTGAAAAGTATTTTAACTAGGACAACATGGTGTTACAGATAAAATTGCTACTTTTTTACTATGAAATGGGCTCAGTTAGTGTTTTAGGATTAATTTTGTGAAATATGGCACTGAGCATTTCTGTGTCAAGTGTAACGTTTTGCTTTCTAAAAATTTAATTGTTATGGTTCACTTATTTATTTGTTTGGAGTAGGGGGTGCACACTCATGAATTCCTAATGCGGAATGTGTAACAACATATCTGACAGGGTTTTTGTAAAAAGTTTTGTCATTGTCTTCGTTGTAAATTTACAGAATATTATTAACTTGTGCTAATATGTGAATTGTATTTTTAATAGGTAGAAGTATAGGTACAGATAATGTGTGTAGAGATAGACTGGAAAAGACCATCATTCTTTTTACTAAAGTGGTAAGTTTGTTTTTTTTTAATCTTAATTATGTTTTTTCAAGTGAAATATAGATACTTGAATTTAATAAAGAAAGTGATGTTTTTTAAGCATACATTTTTGATTTAGTGTTAAAGTAACTTATTTTCTTACTGTGTACAGGAAAGCTAAAAAAAGCCCCTTGTATCTTAAAGCCTTTAGAATACATATAATAATTAAATTTATATATACCATATATCAAAGTGTATAAGTCGCCTGGATGTAAAAAAAATCAATCCTAATAAAAGAGAAGTTGATTCCTCAAAGTCTCATTATTCTCAAACCCACTGGAAAAAGCAGAGATAAAAAAGATAGTGCAGCACAGCATAAAGTAGGTAAGATGTTAACAGTAGATAATACCAAAAAATCAGTATATTCATAATGTAGTTTCATCATTAATACCACATATCTTTTGAATAGAACTATATGGGTACACTGTCTGAGGTAATATGTATATATTTCAGATAAAATTATTTTATAAAAAAATTAATGGATATAGACAGCCAAATCCACAACATGGAAAACTACAGGAAATGATCTGTTACCACAACGATGTGGTCACATCAGGCCTCATTCTCCCATAAAAAGTTCCCATTTTGACAATAAAAAGGTCATATTAAAAAAAAAAAACGAGGGGAGAGAACCGACACTATTGAATCCTTATTCAAAAAACCAACTATAAAAAAATTTATGAGGGAGCTTTCCTGGTGGTCCAGTGGTTAAGAATCCCTTCCAATGTAGAGGATGGGGGGTTCGATCCTTGGTTGGAGAACTAAGATCCCATATACCACATGGCATGGCCAAATAAAAAAGTAATAATTTATGAAATTCATGTTTATAATCTCNGAGAGAACCGACACTATTGAATCCTTATTCAAAAAACCAACTATAAAAAAATTTGTGAGGGAACTTTCCTGGTGGTCCAGTGGTTAAGAATCCCTTCCAATGTAGAGGATGGGGGGTTCAATCCTTGGTTGGATAACTAGGATCCCATATACCACATGGCATGGCCAAATAAAAAAGTAATAATTTATGAAATTCATGTTTATAATCTCATGACTTTATTAAAGCTTTTAAAATTGGAACATTTTTACATGTGCCTCTAAATAGGATGTGTTAACCTCTTCCTTTGTTTCTAAACCCCTTCTCCTCCCATATTTCTTAGAAATTTCTAGTTACATAAGAAACTTGATCATATTCGGGCCTTTCTTGTTTTTTTTTAATGATGGGAGGGAATGGAGTAGGGTGACAATGATAAGAATATTTTACAGGTGATGCTGTGTATTTCCTATTGCATCATACCAGGAGATGCACAATGTCCGATTGCTCAAAGTTGTTTATTGAGTTATCCATTATTAAATTCTTCAACAGCTTCTCCCTTGATTCTAGCAGCCATTGATGATCATAGCTTAGATCTTTTGTTTGACTAGGGGTCACAAAATGATGGCATTCTAATTCTGTTAATATTATTCCTTTTACATTTATTAGCTAGAATTCTTCTGTATAGAGGAAATCTCTCATCAACTATTTGATACATTGATATGCAGTTGATACAGGATACATTTTTGATTATTTTCCTTTATTATTTTTTAANTGAGTCAGGTAGGAAACATATTTATTATTACAAGAGTCCATATTTGAGAAGAAAGCATCTAATTAAATTATGAACTTGAATCTGAAATTTATTTAAGTTGGAGGTTTGCAAACTGAATTTTTCTTCATTTTGCAAATTGAAAATAGTTGTCATTGCAGAAATAGGAAATGATTTGAAAGTTTTGGCTAGAAATATTTTCCTCCTAAATATTTTTTTTCCTCCTAAATATTTCAGTAATTATAAAGCTTCTTCTGGTACATTATTTCTCTTACTACCTAGTATGATTCTCAGAGACCAGCTCATTGCTTTCAGTTATAGAATTCTTTTAAAATATACTTTATTAGTATGGCTAACATGAGGAAGGTTTATCAAATGTGGACTTTGAACTGTTCTTTTTTGAAGACTTTTGTTTATATAATTTGCATTATCTGTTTCATAAACTATAGAACTTAAAAGATTTATAAAAATTTTTTTTACTGCTCTAAGTTTTTAAAACTTTCTCTTATGGAAACTGTTAAATATATTGAGAAACAGAATAATACCATGAATTCTTCTATATCCAACACTTGGTTTATCAGTTATCAGCTCGTGGGTAGTCTTTTTTTTGTATGAGTACTCCTTTACCCACTTGGATTATTTTGAAGCAAGTATCTGAGATGATGTATCATTTCATCTGTACACATTGAAGTATGTACATTTGTAATTGATTTTAAACATAAATCACAATACCTTCAAAATTTGTATTCTATTTTATGAAACAACTAGTGATTTAGTACTTTTAAGAATGAAAATGAGTCATTCTTTTATGTAATTAACATTGTGATTTCTGTTTTTAAAATTTATTTTTAACTGGAGGATAGTTGCTTTGCAATGTTATATTGGTTTTCTGCCATACATTAACACGAATCAGCCATGGGTATACACATGTCTCCTCCCTCTTGAACCTCCCTCCCACCTCCTACTCCATCCCATCACTGTTGCCACAGAGCACCAGGCCTAGCTCCCTGTGCTGTACAGCAGCTTGCCATTAGCTGTCTGTTCTACACATGATAACAATGTGATTTCTTTTGCACTTTGTGTCTGTTAAAGAAAATACAACTCTGTGGTGAATTGAAGTCATTAATTACTGTTGTTACTTATGTCACTGCCAGGAAAAGTAAATAATTTTCAACGTACTAGTTCTTAAGACAGTCATTTATAGTTCTGAATCTATAAGTAAATGTGGTTCCAGATTGCTTTTTAAATTTAAAGAATTAAGCAAAATGTAAATGGAAAATTTTCCTCTCTGTAGTTTTGCATTTTTGCATGTATAATGGCAAATTATTGAAATAGTAAAGTAACTTTTCCACGTTATGAATGAAATTATTATAATTTTATTTTATTTCCCATTGGGTTTATGAAAAATGCTAATAAACTTTTTTTTTAAAAAATCAAGAATTGGAAACATATTCAGAGTTTTAAGAATAAGTATTCTTTGCATAGAATTAATCATTGCAATATACCATTGTTTTCATTAGAAACTTATTTTTTTCCCAACAGCCATGCACTGAAGTATTATTTATAGATATATTCCATGAATATAATCAGACTCTAACTCCTGTACTTTTAGAAATGATGCAGACACTTCAAGGTGAGGTATATTTTGTTATATTTTGATTTATCTATTAATCAGTTTTCAAAAAAATATTTTGAGTTCCTGCTATGATGTGTTTCCCAGATCATATACCAGACATGAATTTGAGAAAGACTGAATGTGTGCTTTTCTGAGAGAGTAGCCTTCAAAATAGAAAATAAGAATGGCAGTTCACAAGTGAGACAGGCCTTGATTGTGATAGTTAGATTTTGCTCTAGTAAGCATACTAACATAGTGGGCAGTCATGTATATTGCTTGGGGGAAAGAATCTATTTGGAGCATGTTGTGAGAAGTACTGGGTGAAAAAGTTAAAATAATAAATGTTAACTTCATGACGGTGGGAGTGGAAAGAATGTAATGGATTTAAGAGAGAGCTATGAAGTGAAATGGGTGGCACTTGGTCTTTGTACACAAGTAATTATTTAACTATTAAAAGTGATTTGTCATTTCTGACTATTCTGATATAGTGTAAATTTCAGAGAGGAGGCCTTGAGTACATCTTTTTTGCTCACCCTGTTCCCAGTGTCTGGTACACAGAGTAACTGTTGATTGATTGACTTTTGGCAGTTAACTCACACTGCTGGGCAAGGGAATCTTACACAGATTATTTGATTGGGCAGGAGTCGAATTGTAAGGGATTAAGTGTTGAGTAGGTGGTAATATAAGGAAATAAAGGTAGGAGGAGGAAAGAAGGAGATTCTTGATCTTGTTCGTACCATCAGAGGTTAGCTCACTTTTTAGGCTTTTGTTTTCTCAAAAATCTAATGGAGTGTTCCTGCTTAAATTGTAAACCAAGGGAGTAAATGAGCTATCCATTAAGTTTTTTGTGTTCATTAAAAGATATTGTGAGCATTCACTGTAGTTTCCTATAGATTGATTTCTGATGTACAGTTATTTACTAATTTCTTAATGCAACATTATAGATTCTTAAATTTGGTAATATACTGCTGAAGTTACCTTTTTTGTTATTGTGTTTAGAACTTATTTCCATTTTCTCCCATCCATGTATTTTTATTAAACCACTTCAGGAAATTGGTTAAGCTAATTAGGTTTCCCTCTGGTAGGTTGCTCTATGATGGTAAGGTTTACAGTGATTTCAGAGTTTAGTTATTTTCTTTCCAGTTCTGGAGTGATTTACTTATATAGGGCTGTATGCTTAAGAAATCATATTTAACAGCAGAAAAGTGCATGATTTAACTTGCTAGGAATCTTTCTGTCCTAAAGAAACGTGCTTACTGAGTAAACTAAACTGTGTTCTTTGTGTCTTAACTGTGGTCTCCTTCTGGATAGTCATGCAGGGACTGCCAGCTCTTTATTCTGATTTCCACGTTACATAATGGTCCTCATTTACATTTTTCATTTTGTTGTCAAATCTTTAATGTATTGTCATAACCTGGCTTTATTTTTTATATTTAGAAAAATAAAACTTTCTGTATGAATTGACTATTCTTGTTCTTTTTTTTTCTTCTAATGTGGAATTCATCTTTTTATTCTTTTTAAAAATTTTCTCTTATGATATACAGTAGTTAGCAATTTTACATATATTTTTCTAGAATGTTGCTTGATGTAACTTTTTCCAAATATGTTATAAAGGTTTCTAAAGCTGTAGTATGGCTCTACGTGTTGTAACTGTCTTCTCTAATGATGATGATAAAAAAAAACTTAAACTTTCTCTTATATATTTAATATCCACAAAATATATTGTAGTTAGCTGAATTGAGAAACTAACAAATTGTGTTTAAGTGTTTTTTAAAAACTTGTTTTAATTTACCCTTGCTGATACTTGTTTTTTCAGGTCCCACTAATGTGGAAGATATGAATGCACTATTAATCAAAGATGCTGGTATGTTAAATGAAAATGATTTAGAAACATTTATTTCTTCAGTAGGGTGTGTCTGTTTTGTGGCAGGTGTTATGCTCGGAGAGTTGGATTACAAGGATATCTAAAATTTAGGAATTATTTGGTGATAGAGAGTGAGCAAACAGTTGATTATAACAGTACCAGTTGATTAATGCTAGAATAGACGGTAATCAGGTACCGTTGATTATAACATAATGTCAGTTGATTAATGCTAATATAGATGGTAATCAGGTAGTGCCGTGGAAAACTGCAAGGTATTAATAATAGTTTTGGTGTACCCAGGGAGCGTCTCATAAAGAAGTATTCTGTGAGGACACAGAATAAGTGAGGGTTAATAAGTGGCTAAGGGTGGTTCCGGATAAAAGGATCAGTATGGACAGAAGCTTAAAGGACAAGCACAGTTAAGTTTTGAGTTGGGAGTATTTGGTTTAATTGGAACATAGTGTTTAAGGGGTTGTGGTGAGAAAAGAGGCTGGAAAGAGGGTTATCAGGGACCATAGTATAAATTCTTGCATCCATTTGGAAGCAGATGTTATTTTTATAGTTTGACATGTATGATTTTAAATGAATGTAACTTTCTCTTTGAAAACACTGAATATTTAAGAAAAACGTAGAGTGATATAATTTAAATGTTTCTAAAATGTTTGTTTAAATAATTTCCTGGATTAACATATTGTAGATTTCCCTTTATTAACTTATTACATATTTCAAGGTAGTCTTTAAGACTTATTTTCTTACATAAGGACAATTAGCACTTGGCCCAGTATTTGAAATTAATTCTTTTTTAAAAATCTTCTTCTTAGTGTATAATGCTGTTGGATTAGCGGCTTATGAGTTGTTTGACAGTGTTGATTTTGATCAGTGGTTTAAAAACCAACTTCTTCCAGAATTGCAAGTCATTCACAATAGGCAAGTATAAAACCTTGTGTTTGTTATATTCTTATCTTACCTTACTGATTTCCTAATGAAGACTAGAAGGTGTTAAAATTGCCTAAAATTAAAAAAAAACATCATAGTTTGACTTAGCTAATAATGTCTAATGTACAAAGGAATAAGACTTGAATCTTATAACTGAAAAATAAGCAAAATCATTTGTTATTATGTTATTTTACTTCAAATGTGAATTGTGACATGTCTGAAGTATTTGATAAGATAGTTTGCAGGATGAAATTTTATGCAGAGATAATGGAGGATAGGGATCTCTGAATTCTAGATAAAGATTATGTACAAAAGGAAGCCAGCTGAGACTTAGCAGAGGCTAGGGTTGATGTCAAAAAGAGCATAAACAAGTAACATCCATGAAAGGTGGCTGTCTGAGGATCACAGAGCATTGCAAGTCTGTGGGGAAAAGAAATTGCAGTGGCACCATGGCAGAAAGCATTTGGACACACTTGAGGCTCGTTTTAAGGTGGCTGCTGCTGCTGCTGCTAAGTCGCTTCAGTCGTGTCCGACTCTGGGCAACCCCATAGACGGCAGCCCACCAGGCTCCCCTGTCCCTGGGATTCTCCAGGCAAGAACACTGGAGTGGGTTGCCATTTCCTTCTCCAATGCATAAAAATGAAAAGTGAAAGTGAAGTTGCTCACTTCAGTAGTAAAGATCAATCTGACAACTTAGTAAGCAGGACTTTTGCCCAATTTTAATTTTAGGTAATGAATGAGTAAAATGGAAAGAGAAAAAGCATTTCATAATTTGTATAAATTTTTCTTAATTTAAAATTAGACACTTAAAAATTTTCAAGAGCCTTATTTTCTTGTTTTGAATTGGGAAGTTCTAGGGATTTATTTCTGTAAATGTGGTACTTATCAGATTGCTTAGTATACAGTCATAGAACATGGCTATCTTAATACATGAATAGAGAACCATTCATGTATGGGTCATTTTATAAATATTTAGAACAATAGAATTGTGAGCTAGAGATGCTTTAAAGGTAATTTTCACCATTAAGTAGCTATCTTTTCAGTTTTCAGTCAGTTATTCAATCACGAAATGTTTTCAGCACTGGGATTTGCTGTGGCCTGTTGGGGTAGTGGTGATTAAAATATTTTTCAACTCTGCCCTCTGGTTGCTAGTGAACCTTTGATGGAGAGAATGCCTTCAGTATTGAGACAGATTTGCAGTTTCATTGTCCTTAAATCCTAGAGGATATTTAGTCTAGACCCGTGCTGTCTAGTACAGTAGCTAGTATATGTGGTTACTGAGTACTTGAAACGTACTTAGTGCAAATGAGGAAATGACTTTAATTAACTAAAATTTGAATTTAAAAAGCAGTATAAAATACATATTGATGACATATTGAAGTGATAATAGTTTGGATATATTGCAATAAGTGAAAATGTTAAATTTTCATATGTATCTTTTACTTTAAGGTGGGTACTCATAAATTTAAAATTGCATATTTGGCTTACATTATGTTTCTTTTGGAGAAGGCAATGGCACCCCACTCCAATACTCTTGCCTGGAAAATCCTATGGACGGAGGAGCCTAGTATGCTGCAGTCCATGGTATCGCTGAGTCGGATACAACTGAGCGACTTCCCTTTTTCTTTTCACTTCCTTGCATTGGGAGAAGGAAATGGCAACCCACTCCAGTGTTCTTGCCTGGAGAATCCCAGGAATGGGGGAGTTTGGTGGGCTGCCGTCTATGGGGTTGCACAAAGTCAGACATGACTGAAGTGACTTGGCAGCATGTTTCTTTTGGATAAAACTGATCTAGACCTGTATTTCTCAAACTTTAATATCCATGTGAATCACCTGGTGAACTGGTTGAAATGCAGGTTCTAAGGTTTAGGTCTTGGTCAGATTGTGTGATTCTGACATCCTTCCAGGTAATGATCCTGTGGGTCTGGGATTCACACTTTGAGGAACTAACTGACCCCTACTATTAACTTTGCCTAGAAGTGACTGTCATCTTAGAATCTGAACCTTTCTGAGTTTCATTCTCGTTGTCTCAGATGTTGAGTGTGGTCATCCCAGAGATCTCAGTCCAAAGCTGAAGATTCTGTGATTCCTTCATATACTCTATATAGGTCTTGTTTACTTCTACCTCTGTGGCTGTTCAGATCATCCCTATCCCTTGAAAAGGCATTTTTTTCAGTTTTCTGCCCTCAAAACTATTTTATCTTAGTGAAGTGAGTGCAAGTTGCTCATCAGTGCTGACTGTTTGTGACCCCATGGACTGTAGACTGCCAGGCTCTTCTGTCCATGGGATTCTCCAGGCAAGAATACTGGAATGTGTAGCTGTTCTCTTCTCCAGCGGATGTTCTTAACCCAGGAATCGAATCCAGGTCTCCTGCATTGCAAGCGGATTCTTTACTGTCTGAACCACTAGGAAACGCTGTTCAAATACCATCTCCCTCTGCCTGCTCTTCTCTCTTAACGTTTTTGCGATCCTAGTCTAAAGTTTTGTGGTCTTTAATTCTTTTAGATATGTTAAACATTTTGAGAGCAGGAAATGTACTTTTTATTGGAACTTTAATGAGTAATTCTTTATATATGTGTTTAATAATCTTAAAGTATTGCAGTTTTCTAAAAGGTGTGTTATATTCCTTAGCTTACTATATTGTCACCCAGAAATATCATCTTGCCACTAAATAAATATAATACTGAGAGTTTGTGTCTACAATTCTTGGACACAGGTGGTTTTTCCCTTTGCCTAAAGAACCTTCATTTTCTTTAGCAAAGATGGCCAGCAAGTGTATGTACACGTTACTGTAAATGTCTTAAGTCTAGAAATTTGTCACATTGTTTTCAAAATAATCTTTGTGAGATGAACAGAATTGGGATTAGAAAATTGATTACTGAAGTTCCTTTATGTTTATTATTATTATTGCTTCTTAATAGCCTCTCCTGCCTCAGGGTTTGGGACATCAGCTGCTTACACCTATTAAGATGAACTCTTTTTGGTTACTTGAAGAACAGAAGTGAACTTGGCTTTTATGTACATATCTATGTTATAATTACTTAATACAAAATAATCAGATTTATAATATGTCTGCTAAGAATTTTCAGTTTTTTAGATCAGAACTTTGTTGTTAGTATTTGTATTATGGTACATTTAAAAGTAGCTTTTAGATTTTTGTATAAAATGTATACTGTTTTCTTACTACATTTTAGATTTAAATGATGAAATATGCTTAGTGAAATAGGCTTCTTAAAATATATAACGTTTTAATTGCATGGTTTTCCCATCTAGGTATAAGCCATTGCGGCGCAGGGTGATTTGGCTCATCGGTCAGTGGATTTCTGTGAAATTCAAGTCTGACTTAAGACCCATGTTATATGAAGCAATATGTAACTTGCTTCAGGATCAAGACTTAGTGGTATGTTGCTTAAATGTCTTAAAAGAGTTCTTTATAAGTTTAACATATGTCAAAGTTCAAATTCAGAGATGGTTTATATCTTTCTTTAGAATGTTGGCAGTCTTTCAATGCTGTAGTTATTCCTTGCTGAGAAGTTTGATTTGAAGGAATAAAGTCTTTTTAATGCCGTTTGTCCTTCTCATCACTAGTCAATGAAAAAAAAATTAACCAAAGTATACTAATCTGTAATTATTTATAGTTTTTTAGTACAAATAAAAGAAGGCAGTTTTCTTAAAAAAAAAAAAATCCCTTTATAGCTTAAATATCCTTTTTCTTATTCAGGATAGAATTTGTAAATTTTACGTTTGAGCTAACACTGTAATCTGTTTTATCCTTACTGTTGATTCTTTTTTTGTCTTTCAGTTTTGAGAATTTTTTTTTTTTAGTTTTGTTTTAGACTTTGAAATTGTTTCTTTTAGGACTTTTTCTTCATGNTCCCTTTATAGCTTAAATATCCTTTTTCTTATTCAGGATAGAATTTGTAAATTTTACGTTTGAGCTAACACTGTAATCTGTTTTATCCTTACTGTTGATTCTTTTTTTGTCTTTCAGTTTTGAGAATTTTTTTTTTTTAGTTTTGTTTTAGACTTTGAAATTGTTTCTTTTAGGACTTTTTCTTCATGTGTAGCATTTCACATAATATTCTTGATTTTGTGTTACTGAAAACTTGATAATGACTTTTTCATTGCTTTGTTCCACTTCAGTAGGTTTGTTGCTTTATTTCTGTCTCTTATACACATCTNACGTTTGAGCTAACACTGTAATCTGTTTTATCCTTACTGTTGATTCTTTTTTTGTCTTTCAGTTTTGAGAATTTTTTTTTTTTAGTTTTGTTTTAGACTTTGAAATTGTTTCTTTTAGGACTTTTTCTTCATGTGTAGCATTTCACATAATATTCTTGATTTTGTGTTACTGAAAACTTGATAATGACTTTTTCATTGCTTTGTTCCACTTCAGTAGATTTGTTGCTTTATTTTATGTTGATTACTAAGAGAGCTTTTTTTTTAAAAAAGAGGTTTTCCCTCAGTGCTTTATTTTATGCCTGAGTGAGAATATATTCATGACTTACTGTACTTTGTCTTGTACTTAGATTTGACTCTAGCATAGTCTTTAAAAAGTGAATCTGGTTGTCTTTTTCCAAGTTTCAAATTATTTGTAGGTAAAATTAAATGATTTTTGCCCCCCAAATTATGATATGATCTTATTTAATCATTTCTCAGTATTCCACCTTAAAAATTGTATTTAAACCTACCTGATTACCCTGTCATTTTTCTCATTTTCACATGTGTACATGATAATATAAACTATTTTTAATGTTCAACAAAAGAAAACATAATTAGGGAAATTACAAAATTAAGAAAACATAATTGCAGAAGCAAGATGCATTCTAAAAGCAAATAGAACTGATCTTTGGATTTTCTGCTTACATGTTACTTACTTTGTATAAATAATTGAGAATTTACTCTAAATATCATTCTATAATTATTAAATAGTTTAAGGAACCCCTGCTTAAACAAGGGAATCTAGTTTTATTTTTTCATGTTTAAATTCTTAGAAGTTTATTGATAATATCTCAGCTCTTTCTAAGAATACTGTTTGCTGGAATTAATTTACTTTTGTAAATAGAATAAATTCTATTTATTTAGAATAACGCATTTATAAGATTTAAATTTTGTTTTCCTTCTTGGAAATATTATTTCTGTCAGTGATGTCAGAGAGACGACATTAAATGCTTTATGTGAAAGTGTTACAAAAGATATAAATTTCAGGTAAATTTTCTTTGGAAGAGAGAAATTTCTTGGATTTTATTTTTCTTTCTTTAACAAATCTTTTGGGAAAGAAATGAAGAGAAAAATGAGTCATTTTGGTCAGCATTTTAAAAGCAGAACATTAATTCTATCCCATTAACAAACGTTATTGGGCAAAAGGTTTCATGACAAGCTTGGAAAACACTGAACTACATATTCAAATAATCCTTTTTCCTATAGCATCAATCAGAACATTAAAAATGTACATTGATTGTGTTGTGACTATCCAAGATGACAAATACATTAATATCCAAGGAATGCACTTTGAGGAAATGCTGTTGCAGATACAGCTTTTGTCCCTTTACTGTACGTCTTTTGGTGGCTATGTCTCATTTGTTTGTTATAACTTCTTAAGAAAACAGTGTTTTGTAAGGCACTAAGTTAACATTGCATAGTTTACCCCCCTCCTTTTTATTTTAAGTACTTTTAAGATCAATAGTGTGTAAGATATACTGTTTTAATTTCAACTTGTGAGAAATGCTGGCTAGTGAAATGTAGGAAGATACCATATATATATAGACATATACAACAATGTACAAGTGTTCAGACATATATGTACAAACATACAACTGCATTTGTATGTATATACACATATGAAAAAAGTGAAAGTGCTAGTTGCTCAGTTGCTTTGCAGCCCCATGGACTATGTCCCGCCAGGCTCCTCTGTCCATGGAATTCTTCAGGCAAGAATACTGCAGTGGGTAGCCAATCTCTTCTCCAAGGGATCTTCCCTACTGAGGGATCGAACCCAGGTCTCCTGCATTGCAGGCAGATTTTTTACCATCTGAGCCACCAGGCAAGCCCATATACTTTGTGGATGTATGTACACATTTACACATATACATACACACAAAGCACATAGATTCTCATGAATCTAAATCTTCTTTGGCTTTCAGAGTCCATGTTCTCTTGCTTGATTGCTGCTGTTATGTAGATGGGATACATATAATTGTAGTTGTCTGTGTGGCTTCCTAGTCTTATAGACATCTTATTACAAGGCTGGCTATGGCAGAATAGAAATAGTATAGCAGCTGGGAAAACCAACTTCTCCAGTTGGTATCAGTTCAGTCAGTCAGTTCAGTTGCTCAGTTGTGTCTGTATCTTTGCGACCCCATGGACTGCAGCACACCAGGCTTCCCTGCCCATCACTAACTCCCAGAGCTTACTCAAACTCATGTCCATCGAGTTGGTGATGCCATCCAACCATCTCATCCTCTGTTGTGCCCTTCTCCTCCAGCCTTCTACCTTTCCCAGCATCAGGGTCTTTTCCAGTGAGTCAGTTCTTTGCGTCAGGTGGCTGAAGTATTCAGCTTCAGCATCAGTCCTTGCAGTGAATATGATTTCCTTTAGGATTGACTGGTTTGATCTCCTTGCATTCCAAGGGACTCTCAAGGGTCTTCTCCAACACCACAGTTCAAAAGCATCAATTCTTTCACGTTCAGCTTTCTTTATAGTCCAACTCTCACATCAATACATGACTACTGGAAAAACCATAACTTTGACTAGACGGACCTTTGTTGGCAAAGTAATATCTCTGCTTTTTAATATGCTGTCTAGGTTGGTCATAGCTTTTCTTCCAAGGAGCAAGCCAGACATCCTGGAATGGAAAGTCAAGTGGACCTTAGGAAGCATCACTGTGAACAAAGCAAGTGGAGGTGACAGAATTCCAGTTGCGCTATTTCAAATCCTAAAAGATGATGCTGTGAAAGTGCTGCATTCAATATGTCAGCAAATTTGGAAAATTCAGCAATGCACAGGACTGGAAAAGGTCAGTTTTCCTTCTAATCCCAAAGAAAGGCAATGCCAAAGAATGTTCAAACTACTGCACAATTGCACTCATCTCACATGCTAGTAAAATAATGCTCAAAATTCTCCAAACCAGGCTTCACAGTACTAGAAACCTGAACTTCCAGATGTTCAAGCTGGTTTTAGAAAAGGCAGAGGAACCAGAGATTAAATTGCCAACATTGATTGGATCATTGAGAAAGCAAGAGAGTTCCAGAAAAACATCTACTTTTGCTTTATTGACTATGCCAAAACCTTTGATTGTGTGGATCACAACAAACTGTGGAAAGTTCTTAAAGAGATGGGATATCAGACCAACTGACTTGCCTCCTGAAAAATCTGTATGCAGGTCAAGAAGCAACAGTTAGAAGCAGATATGGAACAACAGACTGGTTCAGAATTGGGAAAGGAGTATGTCAAGGCTGTATATTATCACCCTGCTTATTTAACTTATATGCAGAGTATATCATGCAAAATGCCAGGCTGAATGAAGCACAAACTGGAATCAAGATTGCTGGGAGAANAACAGTTACAACTGGATATGGAACAACAGACTGGTTCAGAATTGGGAAAGGAGTATGTCAAGGCTGTATATTATCACCCTGCTTATTTAACTTATATGTAGAGTATATCATGCAAAATGCCAGGCTGAATGAAGCACAAACTGGAATCAAGATTGCTGGGAGAAATATCAATAATCTCAGATATGCAGATGACACTACCATTATGGCAGAAAGTGAAGAAGAACTCAAGAACCTCTTGATGAAAGTGAAAAGAGGAGAGTGAAAAAGCTGGCTTAAAACTCAACATTCAGAAAACTAAGATCATGGCATCTGGTCCTATCACTTCATAGCAAATAGAAGAGGAAATAGGACTATTAAAAAAATTTTTTTTTAATGAGCAAGGAAGGTTTATTGGAGGGCCTTGCAAGCAAGGAGCACAGGGAGCTTATGCTGAAAAACCTCAAACTCCGGATTCTTTAAAATTTTATAATATGGGAAACTACTGTGTGGAGTAAGTCTCTATCCCTGTGAGTCGCACGATAATGTTGTTTGATCCTAGTGATTATAATGCAAGTTGAGTGAAAATTGTTTGGTTTATTTGAAATAGTATTACAACTTTTCATCAATATTTTGTAATTAAAACTTGGTCTAGGGATAGTCAGTAATCATTTATGATACTGCAATATTTGGAAAGTTTTTTTGTAATGTTCGGAATTTTGATTAGGTTTAAGATAATGTTAATGCTACTTTGAAAATATGTACTTCTGAGTTTATTCCTGACTGATCTTTAAAAAGCAGATGCTTTTAATTTTTTTACTTTTTAAAAGTTAAGAATTATATCAAGGAAAGAGAAAAGTTCAATGACTAAGATTAGAGCTACCTGGTTTTACATATTTCCATTGTAATATTTTAACTATGTAAGAAATAAAACATTACAAATGCAGTGAAATCTCTGTATCTTTCTTTTCTCCCACCTGTATTTTTCTGTGCTCATTCTGTTGTCTTTTTGTTGAGCAGAGTGTTTTAATTTTAGTGTAATCAGATTTATTGATTTCTTTTTACTGTTTTGCTGTTTTTGTTTCTTGTCTAAAAAATTGGTTTTCTTCATACTTGCTTCTTTATTCTATCTGGGATTTATTTATCAACATGATATCAAGTAAGGTTGCATTTTTATTACTTTTTTAATAAGGATAACCGTGCTCCAATGTTTATTGAAAAATCCATTTAAAAAGTATCTTCTGCATATTTTCTTCCATTCCTCTAGAACATGTTACTTAGTAGATGCACCGCTTATTTATGGCAAGTTTCAGATTTTAGAATGTTATTCAGTTCAGTTCAGTTCATTCCCTCAGTCGTGTCCGACTCTTTTCGACCCCATGAATCGCAGCACGCCAGGCCTCCATCACCAACTCCCGGAGTTCACTCAGACTCACGTCCATCGAGTCAGTGATGCCATCCAGCCATCTCATTACCACAGTATAAATAGAATGGCTAAGTTTTTGATGAGAGGAAGTTTTGTTTCATAGGACTCTAGATGATTCTCTAACCAGAATATTTGATTTACGTACAAGACTGCTTTAGTTGTAAGGTTTCTGACCCATTAATGTCTTTCAACTTTGGAAATTATAAGTAATTTTAAAAACTCATTTTTGCCTAGGTTAATTATGCAGTGTTCAATAAAACAAGCAGTAGTTGCTTGAAAATTAGCATTAGTGTACTCTTGTAAGGACTTGCCTGGTGGTTCAGATAGTAAATGTCTGCCTACCATGCAGGAGACCCAGGTTCAATCCCTGGATCGAGACAATCTGGAGAAGGAAGTGGCAACCTACTCCAGTATTCTTGCCTGGAAAATCCCATGGAGCCTGGAAGGTACAGTCCATGGGATCGCAAAGAGTCTTGACATGACTCTGCGACTTCACTTTCACTTTCACTTTTCACTTTGACTCTTATAAGAGGTAGTATATAATGTAGTTTTGGTACAACCGGGAGATTTATAGTTTGGGGATGGATGTTTTGGGGTTATTGTCTGTCAAGCAAAGAAAAGGCCATCCACATGGGCAGATTGACTGCCAGCATAGCAATAGTGAATTTTCTAGATGGAGTTTAAGAAGGCACTTTGGCATGACCTCAGCAGATCCTGAATACGTGGGGAGCTGCAGCTGGGATCTGGGCAGAGGTAATTGTTAACAAGGTGCATTAAAACTCTCCTATCTTTTCACTTTTGTGTCTTTTATGGGTCTCCCAGTTCTATCAGACTTCTGTCTTACAGTTTTGATTTTGTTTTCCCTCGTGCCCATCGTTCATGTTTCAAANTGCAGCTGGGATCTGGGCAGAGGTAATTGTTAACAAGGTGCATTAAAACTCTCCTATCTTTTCACTTTTGTGTCTTTTATGGGTCTCCCAGTTCTATCAGACTTCTGTCTTACAGTTTTGATTTTGTTTTCCCTCGTGCCCATCGTTCATGTTTCAAAAACACTGTTACAGAGTTTCTCCCAGCTGTCCCTCCTTCGTGTCTCAAAGCACTGTTGTAAACTTTGTGTTAGTCTGTGTTTTCACAAAATGAATTCTGAATTCACTTATATTCAGCAAATATAATTTCCAAAGAAAACATAAAAAGAAAAAAATCTGTGTTTGAGCCATAAATTCCTAGGACACTCTAAAGCCAGGAGGAAAGGCAGCCTGAATCTAGTAAGTTTCTTGTAGTCCATTTTGGCATTGTATATGTCTGGTATCTGTATTGCATGAAAATGAGCTTTAGAATTTTTTTCTTAAAAGGAAATGAGTAAATGGAAGGTTTTTGGTTTTTTTTCAGTCCTTTTGGAAACGTATTTACATGCATGTTTCAGAATAAATACATTAAAATATTGTAATTCAGTGATCTTAACTTTATTGCAGAATAGAATAAAAAGAGTACCGTAGTAGTACCAAGTAGTAAAAAAGCCAGTGAGTAGGATAATATTATTCATATTAATGTATCTCTTATGCCTAGCATCGAGTCAGAAAAATAGAATATATTTAATGAAACAGTTGAGATAAGAATAAAAGATTATAAAGTTACTATTCTGTTTCTCTTCAGCAGAGAAATAGAATCTATTTCAAAATTATTCTCTCATGCCTGTCTTACCTTTTCCTGATGGTTTAAGTCCTTGAGACACTGCCATTTCTTTTGGTCCCTGCACCTTGCTCACTGCTTTAGTGTGTGAAATTCCCTCCACTGCTGTGGGCAGGGTGGTAGGCGTCAAACACTAGGTTCCTCCAAGCCTGGACCTCAGCCCAGCCACCGTGACAGTTCACGTGAAGGCTCATTCTCATGCCAGTCATGGCAGTGTCTAGTTACTCTTGCCTTTATGTAGCAACCAGTCTTCTTTGAAAGTAGTGGTAACTTGTGGTTCCTTCTTGTTCATTTCTCTGTTGCTGTCACGCTTCTCTGGAATCCTTCCAATGATTCTGATGGCTTGGTCCCTTTTGTTTGCCCTCATATGGAATTACTTTGTTATGGTTTTAGAAGTTTTTTGATGTCTCAGATGAATGTGTAGGGTAGACTCAGGCTGAGTTCACAGTCTGGATCTGGTTCTCTCCTTAAGAAGTCTATGTCTTTGTGTGAAAAGTCATGTTTAGAGTCTGGTTAAGGGAAAATTTTGTTTATTTTCTTGCGTTTATTTATTATTTCTTGAGTTGTGTGTTAGAAATGGTCTTAGACTCTCTTCTGCCCATCTTGTATCTGATTCCCCTACTCTTCAATCTAGAAACTCAGGTTCTGACTTTCTCCTCCCATAACTTGTGAATCGCTGCAAAATTCATTGTCCCTATGCAGTAAGTGCTTCCTATTTCTTCTATAGCTCAGGAATAGCTAATTTTGGTTTTCTTTGTGTTTGTCATTTTAAGTGCTCTCTTTCTTTTTTTTTTTTTTTTTTTTTTTAAGCTGTGTGCTCTTTTCTTCCCCTTATGATCTGACTTCCTATTCTTGTAGTTAAAGTGCAGGCAAGTCATCATGACTCGTTTAATCTTTTTGTCTGTATGGAATACTGCACTGACTTCCCTTTGTTAGGAGGGAAAACACATTTAGTTTTCCTTCAGGTGTCTCTTTCCTATGCTTACGTGTGTAAATGTCATTGTTGTGGGTAACCTGCATCTCTGATCCTTTTGAGGAGGAAGATGAATGAAGATTTAAGGATAAGTTGCTGCTGGCAGTTTGATTTCCTTTGGGTAGGGGGCATGTTTCATGTCCTGTTGTTTGTGAATTAAATTTCTGCCACAGTGCCAGTTGTATGCCTCATCATGTACTAAATACCAACAATTTGAAGATCCTAGAAATAATTCATGTTCTCAAGGGAATCATCCTGTTTTTAAGCTCTTCATATTAGCCATTTTTATTAATGATTATTTAATATCTGGGTGTTTTTTCCCCCTGCTGGATTGTAAGCTTTTTTGATAACAAGGACTAAGTGTATCTTGTTATTGTTCAGTCGCTTAGTCGTGTCTGACTGTTTGCAACCCCATGTTTTGCAGCACAGCAGGCTTCCCTGTCTTTCACTATCTCCTAGAGTTTGCTCAAATTCGTGTCCATTGTCAGTGATGCTATCTAACCATGTCATCCTCTGCCACCCTCTTTTCCTTTTGCCTTCAGTCTTTCCTAGCATCAGAGTCTTTTCCAGTGAGTTAGCCTTTTGCATCGGGTGGCCAAAATATTGGAGCTTTAGCATCAGTCCTTCCAATGAATATTTAGGGTTGGTTTCCTTTCAGATTGACTGGATTGATCTCCTTGCAGTCCAGGGGACTCTCAATGCTCTGGTGCTGCTGCTGCTGCTGCTAAGTCACTTCCTCCGTGTCCGACTCTGTGTGACCCCAGAATGGGTTGCCATTTCCTTCTCCAGGGCATGAAAGTGAAAAGTGAAAGGGAAGTCGCTCAGTTGTGTCCGACTCTTCGTGACCCCATGGACCGCAGCTGACCAGGCTCCTCTGTCCATGGGATTTTCCAGGCAAGAGTACTGAAGTGGGGTGCCATCGCCTTCTCAGTCAAATGCTCTGCAGCATCACAATTCAGAAGCATCAGTTCTTTGGTGCTCAGCCTTTTCTATGGTCCAACTCTCACATCTGTACATGATTACTGAAAAACTATAGCTTTCACTACATGGGCTTTTGTCAGCAGAATGATGTCTCTCCTGCCTAGTATGTTGTCTAGGCCTGTCATAGGTTTCCTTCCAGGGAGTAAGGATCTTTTAATTTCATGGCTGCAGTCACCACCAGCAGTGATTCTGGAGCCCAAGAAAATAAAATCTGTCACTACTTCCACTTTTAACCATTCTATTTTCCATCAGGTGATGGGACCAGATGCCACAAACCTCATTTTTTGAAATGTTGAGTTTTAAGCCAGCTTTTTCACTCTCCTCTTTTACCTTCATCAAGAGGCTCTTTGGTTCCTCTTTGCTTTCTGCCATTAGAATGGTATCATCTGCATATCTGAATTTGTTATTATTTCTCCTGGCATGCTTAATTCCAGCCTGTGATTCATCTAGCCCAGCATTTCTCCTGATGTAGTCTGCATATAAGTTAAGTAAACAGAGTGGCAGTCCAGGGGACTCTCAAATCTTCTGCAGCACCACAATTCAGAAGCATCAATTCTTTGGCACTCAGCCTTCATTATAGTCCAACTCTCAACATCCATACGTAACTACTGAAAAACCATAGCTTTGTTTTGATCAGCATATGTGTTTTGGTCAGCAGAGTGATATCTCTGCTTCTTAATACTCTTTCCCAATTTTGAACCAGTCTGTTGTTNGCACTCAGCCTTCATTATAGTCCAACTCTCAACATCCATACGTAACTACTGAAAAACCATAGCTTTGTTTTGATCAGCATATGTGTTTTGGTCAGCAGAGTGATATCTCTGCTTCTTAATACTCTTTCCCAATTTTGAACCAGTCTGTTGTTCCATATTTGGTTCTAACTGTTGCTTCTTGACCTGCATACAGGTTTCTCAGGAGACAGGTAAGGTGGTCTGGTACTCCCNATGTGTTTTGGTCAGCAGAGTGATATCTCTGCTTCTTAATACTCTTTCCCAATTTTGAACCAGTCTGTTGTTCCATATTTGGTTCTAACTGTTGCTTCTTGACCTGCATACAGGTTTCTCAGGAGACAGGTAAGGTGGTCTGGTACTCCCATCTCTTTTAAGAAGTTCCACAGTTTGTTGTGATCTGCACAATCAAAGGCCTTAGGATAGTCAGTGAAGCAGGAGTAGATGTTTTTCTGGAATTCCCTTGTATCCTCTATAATCCAGTGAATGTTGGCAGCTTGATCTCTGGTTCCTGTGCCTTTTCTAAACCCAGCTTGTACATCTGGAAGTTCTTGGTTCACATACTGCTGAAGACTAGTTTGAAGGATTTTGAGCATAACCTTTTTAGCGTGTGAAATGAGCACAATTCAATGAAGCATTCTTTGGCATTGCCCTTCTTTGGGATTGGAATGAAAACTGACCCTTTCCAGTCCTATGGCCCCTGCTGAGTTTTACAAATTTGCAGACTTATTGAGTGCTGTACTTTAACAGCAACATCTTTTAGCATTTGAAATACCTCAGCTGGAATTCTACCATCTCTACTAGCTTTGTTTGCAGTAATGCTTCCTAAGGCTCATTTGACTTCACCCTCCAGAATGCTGGCTCTAGGTGAGTAACCATACCATCGTAGCTATCTGGCTCACTAAAACCTTTTTTTTAATAGTTCTGTGTATTCTTGCCACCATAATCTCTATTGTTTCTGTTAGGTCCTTACCATTTCTGTCCTTTATCATGCCCACCCTTCATAAAAAGTTCCCTTGATGTCTCCAGTTTTTTTGAAGAGATCTCTAGTCTTCCCCATTCTCTTGTTTTCCTCTGCTTCTTTGCACTGTTCATTTAGGAGAGCCTTCTTGTCTCTCCTTGCTTTGCTCTGTAACTCTGCATTCAGTTGGGTGAATCTTTTCCTTTCTCCCTTGCTTTTCACTTATCTTCTTCAGCTCCTCAGACAACTATTTTGCCTTCTTGGGTCTCTTTTCCTTGGGGATGGTTTTGGTCATTGCCTCCTGTACATTGTTAGGAACCTCCTTCTATAGTTTTGTAGGCACTCTGTCTACCAGATCTAATCCCTTGAATCTATTTGTAATCTCCACTGAATAATCTTAAGGGATTTGATACAGGTCATACCTGAATTGCCGAGTGGTTATTCCTATTTTCTTCAGCTGAAGCCTGAATTTTCAATTAGGAGCTAATGATTTGAGCCACAGTCAGCTCCCCATCTTGTTTTTGCTGACTGTGTAGAGCTTCTCTGTCTTTGGCTGCAAAGAATATANGTCATACCTGAATTGCTGAGTGGTTATTCCTATTTTCTTCAGCTGAAGCCTGAATTTTCAATTAGGAGCTAATGATTTGAGCCACAGTCAGCTCCCCATCTTGTTTTTGCTGACTGTGTAGAGCTTCTCTGTCTTTGGCTGCAAAGAATATAAATCAGTCTGATTTCAGTATTGACCATTTGGTGATGTCCATGTGTAGAGTTGTCTCTTGTGTTGTTGGAAAAAGATGTTTGCTATGACCGGTTCATTCTCTTGATGGAATTCTGTTAGCCTTTGCCCTGCTTCATTTTATACTCCTCAGCCAAACTTGTGTGGTAGTCCAGTTATCTCTTGACTTCCTGCTTTTGCATTTCAAACTCCTATGATGAAAAGGACATCTTTTATTTTTTTGGTGTTAGTTCTAGAAGGTCTCATAGGTCTTTGTAGAGCTGGTTAACTTCACCTTCTTCGGCATCAGTGGTAGGGGCATAGGCTTGGATTACTGTGACATTGAATGGCTTGCCTTGGAGATGAACTGAGATCATTCTGTCCATTTTGAGACTACACCCAAGTACTTCATTTCAGTCTCTTCTGTTGACTGTGAGGACTACTCCATTTCTTCCAAGGGATTCTTGCCCACAGTCATGGATATAATGGTCATTTGAATTAAAAGTTCATCCATTCCCATCCATTTTAGTTCACTAATTTATTTCACTGATTGATGGACTAAGATGTCAATGTTCACTCTTGCATCTCCTGCTTATATCCGAATTTACCTTGATTCATGGACCTGACATTCCAGATTCCAATGCAGTATTGTTTTTTACAGCGTCATCAGACACATCCACAGCTGAACATTGTTTCTGCTTTGGCCCTGCTGCTTCATTTTTTCTGAAGCTGTTCGTAATCGCCCTCCACTTTTCCCCAGTAGCATACTGGACACCTTCTGACCTGGGGGACTCATTTTGTAGTGTTGTATCCTTTTGCCTTTTCATACTGTTCATGGGGCTCTTGTGGTAAGAATACTGGAGTGGTTTGCCCTTCCTTTCTCCAGCAAACCATGTTTTGTCAGAACTCTTTACTGTAACTTGTCTGTCTTGGGTGACCCTGCATGGCATGGTTCGCAGCTGCATTGAGTTAGGCAAGCCCCTTCGTCATGACAGGGTTGTGATCCAGGAAGAGGAAGTGTGTCTTCCTCAACTCTTTTTCTACAACACCCAACACAATGCCTGGGAGAAATAGTTACTTGAATATTTTTAATTGTATGAGTATGTCATCTTTTCATTAGGTCATTTTATAGTAGAACACTTGGCATAGTGCTTTATGTATGTTGGATAGTCAGCACATTTGTTAAATCATTTAAAAATCTAGAAATATTCATGTTACCTTTAGAAACAATGAAAAAAAAGAAAAAGCAGATGAGAAAGCTCCTGCACACTAGGTTCTTAGAATCTAGAGTATTGATGAACACGACTAGTAAGGACCTCCAGTCCTCAGAAGTTCCCTGTAAAATGATCGAAACTGTTTCTTTGTAGAAAATGACTGCAAAGGAAAAACCAGTTGCTATTTCAGCTGTGGAAAGTGTAACAGCATCTAAAAAAGTAAAGGCTCTTGGTCAGGAGATTAAAATTTTAGATACATTATTTTGCAGAGTAGCATATAGAATTTAATCACTTAAGTTTGTGTTACTTGGTGTGGAAATGGAGTGCGGTAGCCTGGTCATTTAGCTGGCCAAGTCACAGGTACAACCTGAAAGGAAATTTAGAATACGCTGTCATGATATGATTTTCCCAGGTAACATGCTGATACACACACACACAAAATGTGATTTGGCAAGGTCAAGAGCTTGTACAAAGCTCTTGTGAACTTTGAGATTTAGAAAATTGCAGAATTTATCTTTTGGTTGTTTCAAGAAATTCCTGTAATTTAGGTTACAAGTGGCAGTTGGTGTTCTTTTTCCTCCTCCCCTTTCTTCTTTCTCTTCTCCCTGCTCCATCTTCATGTAACATCCTCCAGCTTCTCTAGGCCTGCCCTGTTTTCCTGCTTTACTTTTCTGCTTCTCAACTTGCCCTTTCCCTCTGGCAAGATCTTCATGGTCTTTTCTCTCAGTCTTGTCACAGTCTCTACAGATTTATGGCAAATTATTTTTCTTCCTGGAGTACAGACTGGATTAAGCAAATCATGATTAACTGAGAAGGGTGGAAATGATACAATTTTTCTTTTTAGCCCTTGCTTGCAAAGGAGAATGTCTTTTTATTTCTAGATGTTAATGTACCTTGTAACTTTAATATTAACAAAAAGAATAGAGAAAGTGATATGTGATGCATTTTTTTCTCATTCTTATTAACGCTGTTTACTAATTCCAGAATGATTCAAATTTCACAATATACTTTCTTTTTAGGTTCGTATTGAAACAGCTACAACTTTGAAATTAAATATCCTTTAAATATTCTAAGAATACTTCACTGCAAGACGTTTTAGCAACACTTTAAAATTATTTTTAAAACGTAATTTATGACATAGTTTGAAATGTAATTTTTCATTGGTTTGTTATATTTGGTTTTTACATATATTTTATCCTGATAAATTTTATATATTCTCAATTTCATGTATTCTCAGTATTCCTTAACCACTCTTCACCTGTTGATGATTTTGAGTTCAGAACAGATCAGTTTCTGCCGGTAAGAATATTTATTTCATGTTTTATAAAAGTTTCTGCTTATGTCTTTTGAATATTGTTATTTTATAGCTGAAATTGTATGTATCTATTATTTAGTAAAAAGCTGCTTTCAAAAGTATATTTAGATTATTTGGGAAGTGATTGATTGTATTGGTAACTTTAATTTCTGTAATTCTGTTTGTTTTGTTTCATCATCTTGTTATCCATTTTAGAGTTGACTGCTGCACTTTCTGTTCTCACTAGTGTAAGACATCTACTCATTTCATATCCTTCTGTTACTTTTCATCCTTAGGTCATCCTCCTCTGTTGTCTGTGTATATATGTCTGTCCTACACGAGAGTGCAAATTACCTGAAAAGCACAATACCTAGTCTTACTCTTTTTTTTCAACCCTCAGCACCTATTTTGTTTCCACATAGTTGTCACTCAGTAACCACTTGTTAAATATGTCAGTATGATTGGGGCCTTAGTGTTTGGTTTTCTTGAGAAGGCTAGACAAAACTTTATGGTAAAATATCTGCCTATATTTCTTATGGAGTCATAAATGGGTAAATTTGTAGAGCAGACATTTTTCTTTAAGAGAAGAATCACTAAATGCTTTTGGATGAAAGAAAGATGTTTTACCAATCTGTTTAAAAGTGAATCAAATATCTGAAAGAGCAAACATTTCTGTCTCTGACATCTTGTGATTTGTTAATTTCTACTGTAATTTTTGTGATGTAGAAGTTAAAAGCCAGACATAGGTTTTTGGTGTTCTATTTCCTAATCAGAAACATTCTGTTGTACCTATAATGACAAGTATTTGTCTATAAAAGTTTATATCAGAAAGCTGGTATGTGAGTGCAATAATGGTGTTCCTCTTGCTGTAATGAGTAGACGTTGCAAAACAACAGGCATATGTGGAAAAGAAGTGACAAAGCACTTTTAGAAGTTGAATTAGCTGTATAAACTTTAGACACAGAAACTTCAGACACACTTTTTCTCTGAAAACATTTGTGGATGAATTAAATTTGAAAATGGGCACACTTAACAGCATTAAGAATAAGATCACTGCCCTAAATATTGACAGCTTAACCAATTTGAAGATGTATAAGTAATACTAAGGTTTTGTCTATTTGCCTTTTATTTCTTTTGATATTATGACTTAATTTTTCTGCTTATTCTGTCTTTATGTGAAGGTTTTTTACATTTCTGTACCAAACTTTTATTTTTTCTTTTACCTGCAGTATTTGGAAACCATGTTCACACTACTCTTTCAGTTACTTCAGCAAGTTACAGAATGTGACACAAAGATGCATGTTTTACATGTCCTTTCTTGTGTGATTGAAAGAGTCAATGTGCAGGTAATTTTGTTGTAAACATGAAAATAAATGTTAGAAATGTGTAGAGTATATGTAGAATTCATTAACATCTTTGCTTTGTACACATTGTTTAAGTGTTAAAGCACTCATTAAAATGGTTCTATTAGATTGTGATTTCAGTTCTGTATCAAAATTGACTTTTATACTTGGTGTTTTAAAAAAATGACCTAAGAAAATGAAATAATAAAAAATTGGATCAACAATGTAGTGTTGTTAGAAAGCAAAATTATATATCTTTTATAAAATTCAGTTTATATTGAATAATACTTTTTACAATTTAATATGTTTGAGTGCATACTCACAAGTGTCAGTCAGCAAATACAAATATTGTCAGGAATCTGTTGTTTGTACCTTAAAAACTGAGTGTATTTTGCAGTCTAGGCCGTGTTATATCCATCCCTGGTTTAATGTAAAAATAATATGTAAAGTTTTTAACAGTAAATTGTTATCTAATTATATTCAGCTTCCTTTATCACTCCTAATGTTTGTGAAAAATTGATAATCCACACTGTAGTTATTCTGTAGTTTCTTATATCCAAGTTTACACTGCATGTTTTTATTTGAAAAGTGCTAAGTAAATCTGTGAGGTGTTAATTAGGAAAAGATAACTGAATTTAAGTCCACAGTCCTGGAGTCTGCTCCTGAATCTATTAGTGAATTCTGACACCTTGAACCTGCTTATTAATTCTAAAGCAATTGATGAGAATTGCTATCAATTATTGAGTAATGACAAGTTTCCAACTCCTGTGCCAGGAGATTTGCATATATTTCTCATTTAATCCTTAAAAAAACCTGTGGGTGGGAATTAGAATTCATTATCTCAAACAATTTGAGGCTTCAAGAAATTTGCCAAAGTTCAGACATTTTAGTGGCATTGGTAATATTCAAATTCATCGTTAACCTTCTCACTGGTAGCTCAGCTGGTAAAGAATCTGCCTGCAGTGCAGGAGACCCAGGTTCAACCTCTGGGTCGGGAAGCTCCCCTGGAGAAGGGAATGGCAACCCATTCCAGTATTCTTTCCTGGAGAATCCCATGAGCAGAGGAGTCTGGCAGGCTGTAGTCCATAGGGTCACAAAGAGTTGGACATGACTGAGCAACTAACACTAACCGACTAACTGAACTCAGCGTTACATTGATGTAACACCAGTTGCAGTTTTGAGTGACCATTAATCATTTTGAGCAGATTTGAGTCCTGCTGTCTAAAGTAGTAATATCTTAAAATTTTTTAACACTTGTGTTTCTTACTACATTAATTACATTACTTCATTTTGATATTGGTTTATCAATAACATTGAGAGAATTTGGTCATTGAGACTGTGTTTTAAACTTATTTCAAGTCCCTGTCTCTGCTCTTGGGCTTGGACATGGTCTTGAACCTTGAGTCCTCATGTATAAAATGGTAAAGATAAAGATTACTCTCAAGGATTCCTGAGTGTAAAATTATCACAGATATTTAATATTAAATGTTCAATATGCAGATTACTATACAACTGCAATAGATTATTTAAAAATTGATTATATTGTAGAAGCAAGATTTGGCAGTTTTTAAAATAATCTTNCTTAATCATAATCATCATTAGATTCAGAGAACTTACAATTGATGTAGTCCTGTATTCTGATATCAAGTCCACATTCAGGTTTTCTCAGTTGCCCCGATAGTTTTTTTTTTCCCTCCCTCCTCCTAACCTAAGGAAATGTGTCTGGCTCTCATGTCTTCACTTTGTTTTCTAATCGCCAGCCCCTTTTTTAAATGTTTTACAACACTGAAACTATGAGTGATTTTTAAAATAGTGTCTTTGAAACATTAATTTTAATTTAGAGCATACTCTAATGAACAACTGAGACTGGGATATAAATATTTCATGACTTTCAAATGTAATTGGGTGCTTGGTTCTATTATTTATCCAGTCTATAATTCATAGCACATATTTCCTTTCTTCCATGCCTTGGAAGATATTCTGTTTAATTTGTTCAAAACCAAAACTTTCCTTATCAGTAAAACATGCTGTTTTTAGTTGAATATGAATGAGTTAGTTATTCTGCAACCGGTTTTTATGTATTAACTGGTCTGCCTTTAAAAGTCAATTGGAGGGATCTTTGAGATAGAGCACTTAGCAAAATTAAGTGCTCAATACATATCTGTTAAAATAATATTCAGAATTGGACACATGAAGAGTCTCTTAATATTTATTCAGTTTTATCTCACTGAAATATTTGGGCAAATATTTAACTTCTTATCTTTCTGCATCTCCTCTCCTAAACCTGGGGATCAAACCTTAGGGATTGTTTTCTGCTATACTTTTAGTGTATGATGTTTTATAAGCAGAATAGAGAAATTCTTACTGTTTCTGGAAGCAATTTTTTGGTTTTAATTATTGGAGTATAATGCTTTACAATATTGTGTTAGTTTCTGCTGTATAACAAGGTGAATCAGCCATATGTATGGGAGAAATTTTTAATTTTTAATCCTTGGAAGTGATAGTACTGGAACTGTGAGACTCTAGTGTTTTGTTTTATCTGTACACTCATCAGATCAGTTCCAAATACTGGGTGACTGTAGGCCTAAACCTGGAATGCAGTTTCCAGGTTCTGTGTGGAATCAGGTTCTATTTTATTTTCCAAAAATCTCACTATCAAGCCTTGGTGTGTGTGTGATGTAGGGGATATTTTTGAAAACTGGTGAAGTTAATCCATATTGGGGTTAACAGTTTCATCCTTTGAAAAGGATTAAGGGTTCATATGCTTACCTTTATATCCTCTGCTTTTTGGTGCCTAGTCTTCAAGGCCTGATACTTGAAAGATGCCGTTCGGTAATGGTTGAATGAATGAGGAAATGCTGACTCTTTTAAAAACATTATAATTCCCAATTATATAAGTTGTTTCATTAAAAAGAACCAGGATATAACAGCATTTTTTATTAAGTTATTTCTGTTAAAGAAATAACTGGCGTCAGTATGTTTTATATTCCTAAATTTTATTTCAGCCAATAAATTTGCTGATTGTTTAAAATTATTTAAAAATATTTACCCTGGAGCTCTGTGTCTCTCTATACTGTCGAATTTATCTTTAAAAGGATATATACATAATACATTGCATCCAGTAAACCATTTGCTGCCTGTGACCTAATAGGTCTGTCAGTGTTTCTGAAATAAGTGGCCTTCTTGACTAATACAGTTCTGTTGCTTCCTCTGCTTCTGCTGTGACAGATAAGACCGTACGTAGGATGTTTGGTACAGTATTTGCCTCTTCTTTGGAAGCAGAGTGAAGAGCACAATATGTTGAGATGTGCTATTCTGACAACGCTTATTCATCTTGTTCAGGTAAGTTCCTTCTCTACAGTTTCTAGTTCAGTTTTTTTTTTTTCTCCTTCTTTAAATTTTTTTTGCTATTTTCATGTGATTGATGTTAGTGGCAGTAAAAGACCTCACATTTTTCTTGTGCACGTGTGATCTACACAATTTGAAAACACTTTTTAAAATATTTACTATGAGCACTTTTTGACATTTAAAACAATATTCTCTACGTTTAAAAGACAGTTTCTTTCATTAGAGGTGGTTGTCCCCAGAGAAGGTAGACTTGTGATTTTTACAGTTGGTTGTTTTTTGCATGTATTTCCCTGGTATTCAGGGCTCTTCTGTATAAACTTACGCTCCATTTTCACTTTTTAAAGTAAAAATTTTTCTTTCATATGTTGGGAAGACAGAAAAACAGGTGAGTTGTCTTTGAGGGAAGGAGTTAGTTTGATATTCGGTATCTTGACTTTGAGGTATGGGGATGTGCAGCAGGTTGAGAGAACCGTAAAATTTCAGAGAGAGAGAGATGGAGCTGCAGTTCTCATTTGAAGTGTTACAGTGGATTATGGTCTGATGGTAAGAGAATGGAGAGGGAAGCACTTAATGAGAGTATCTGTCTGTAGGGATGCGCAAGTGACTTTTATTGCCCTTGCTGCAAAAGTTGATAGATTTTTTTCCAATGGGGTGATCTCTTTCAAAATTAAGAATTAGCACTCTAAAATGTTCCAATAAGTTAAACTAATATTATTATTTTTTTAAAAAAACCTTTTTCAGTCACCTTGAAACATAAACTTATTCTTTCACCAAATATTTATGGTTGAGTTTTATAGTTATAAATTTCTGAGACAGTTTTAATACATGGATAGTGATACAAAAAAAATTTTTTAAGCACTTTTGTCTATCCTTTAATTCTTGTGATTATCCTGAAAAATTATATCCCTTTATTAGAAGAGGATACAAAGGCTAATAGGTTAGCAGTTAGTCTGAGATTGTTCATGTAGGCATCAGAACAGNGATAGTGATACAAAAAAATTTTTTTAAGCACTTTTGTCTATCCTTTAATTCTTGTGATTATCCTGAAAAATTATATCCCTTTATTAGAAGAGGATACAAAGGCTAATAGGTTAGCAGTTAGTCTGAGATTGTTCATGTAGGCATCAGAACAGAGAGTGATCCTCGTGTCTTTTACATTATATCTCTGCCAAATGTGTTTTTAGACTCAACTTGAGATTTTTGTGAAGGAGGTATGCTCTTCAAGCAATGTTACCTCAGGAAATCTTAGGAAACTGTGGTAACTTGCAGAAATGTTTGGAGTCTATAGGACCTTTTCCTTTAATTGTGACACCCTGGATATGTATAGGTCAGTGATGCAAGTTTTCAGCTAAGTAATCATGTGCCCTTGGAGAAAGCATACANTTACCTCAGGAAATCTTAGGAAACTGTGGTAACTTGCGGAAATGTTTGGAGTCTATAGGACCTTTTCCTTTAATTGTGACACCCTGGATATGTACAGGCCAGTGATGCAAGTTTTCAGCTAAGTAATCATGTGCCCTTGGAGAAAGCATACAATGTTTAACATTAAAAATGAGACTACCTTAAAATAACTTTTTCAGTCATTTGAGAAAGTTATATAATTATTAGGCTTATTGGTAAGTTTTCCTTTCATGGAAATCATTGCATGTTTCAACTATCATTTTTATTTATTTATTATTAAATTTAGTAGACAGATATTAGTATAAGTATTTTTTTGTTGTTTTTATTTTTGTTTTCCTTTTTAAAATTCTAGGAACCTAGACTGATAGTCTCTCTGACTGAGGAGTATAATAATGAATGAAAATAAACTTTCTCGCCTGCAGTGATTTGGCCTCAGTGGAAGTAGGCATTCATTTATTTGATAAACATGTTTTTGGACACTTGCAATATGCAGTACATGGTACTAGGCACTGGGAAACAGAAATGAATAGGACAAGCTTTCTGTGAGTGTGGTTGTCTAGGGGAAGACTGAACAGCTAAGTGCTCTTTTAGCCATAAGGACAGGGTGCTGTGGGGCACTTGGTGGGTTACTTGTCTCAGACCTAAAGACCTCACATGGGTCATCAGAGAAGTCTTCCTTCAGAGGTGATACCCAAATAGTGTATCATTGTCTCTTGACCTCCCTGTATAGAAGATGAGAATTTAATTTTCATTTTCCTGTGTATGACTCCTATCCTTCAAGCCTCCCAATATAGTTAGATTATAATTTAAATTAGGTCACTATTTAGTGTTTGTATGAGTACATACACAGAGTTCATATATAAAGAATGTTGAAGTCGTATATCATTATATACAGTTAATTTTCTGTCCTGTATAACCATCCGCCTAATCTCCACTCCTATATGAATAATTTTCTTTGCTTAGTTTAAGTTTCCCGTTACTGTGCAGCAAATAACCACAAATGTAAAGGAATAAAACGGCATTCTAAATACCTCATAGTTATGTAGGTCAGAGGTCAAGCACACCATTTCGTACTCTTTAATCAGTCTAATAGCCTGAAATTGACATGCTGCCAGACTAAGTTCTCCCCTGGAGGCTTCGAGGAAAATTTTTCTTTACATTCAGTCAGCTTGTTGGCAGAATTCAGTTCCTTGGTCTGTAGCACTAAAATCCCAGATGACTTGCTGGCTGTCAGCTGAAAGTGAAAGTTGCTCAGTCGTGTCTCTTTGTGACCCCACGGACTGTAGCCTGCCAGGTTACCTTGGAATTCTCCCACCAGAATACTGGAGTGGGTAGCCATTCCCTTCTCCAGGGGATCTTCCTGACCCAGGAATCAAACCAGGGTCTCTTGGATTGTAGGCAGATTCTTTACCAACTGAGCTACCAGGGAAGCCTTGGAGGCCCTCCAAGTCCCTAGAGTCCAGCCACATTCCTCAGTCATGACCCCTTCCATCAGTATCATCAGCAGTGGGGAAGTTCTTGGTTGTCAAATCCCCTCAGGTTTTGAATCTCTAACTTTCTCTTTCATGCAACTAGCTAAAGAAAACTCTTTTAAAGGGTTCATGTGGTTAGGTCAGGCTAATCTATATAATTTTCTTATTATAAGATCATTCAATTTGAGACCTTAGTCATATCTGGAAAGTAATATCTAAATTAGCATTTGATTGAATAACTGAGGAATGGTCTGTGTACACTGAAGTTATGAAGTTAAGAATCATAGGTGGTCATCTTAGAATTCTGCCTGCTACATTTAACTTTCTATGTAACTGAACCCATTCTGTCCACCTGTTACCTAAACGTTCCCTCAGTATGTTCACACACATCAGGTACTTTGTTACTTTTATCGTCTTGCTGCTGCTGCTAAGTCGTGTCCGACTCTGTGCAACCCCACAGACGGCAGCCCACTGGGCTCCGCCATCCCTGGGATTCTCCAGGCAAGAACACTGGAGTGGGTTGCCATTTCCTTCTCCAGTGCATGAAAGTGAAAAGTGAAAGGGAGGTCGCTCAGTCGTGTCTGACTCAGCAACCCCCTGGACTGCAGCCTACCAGGCTCCTCCGTCCATAGGAGTTTCCAGGCAAGAGTTCTGGAGTGGGGTGCCATTGCATTGCCTTCTCCGTTTATCGTCTTGGAATCTGGAAAATTGATATGCGCTTTAGTATGCATTGGTTTTTACTCTGTGCTTTTTCATGGCTGTTATAACTGGGTCCCCTTTCAGTGTCATCAGAAGGATTCTTCTTGCCTGTCCTTTCTGTAGGATGTCTGTTTTCTATACCTGTCTTCTTCCTTGTTATGACTTCCTCTTTCTGCTGGAGCCCACGAATGTCTGTGGCATTCTGCAAAAGGTATTTTGGGGGTAAATTTTGTCAAGATTTTGCATGTGTGGAAATGCCTTAAAGTTTTCATGATGACTAGTAGTTTGGCTGGGTGTAAAATTCTAAATTTACCCCTTGAGAGGCATTTTTCGTGCATCTTCTAGCTTCTGGAGTTGCTCTTAGGAATCCTTAGCCATTTTAATTCTTGTTTCTTGAATTTGTCATTTCTTCTTTCCCTTTGGCAACTTATATGATCTCTGTGTTTCTATTTTCAATTTCATGATGATGTGGGTATATCTTCCTTCACTGTTCTGGACACTTGATGTATATTGCAAACTGGAAACTCATGTTCTTGGGTTCTAGATAACTCCATCACATTCTGTTGATTACTTCCACACCTTCGTGTTTTTCTTTTGTCTCTTTCTGAACTTCTTGTTACTCAGATGGTAGATGAATGACCCAGCCGTAGATTTTTCTTACTGTTCGTTTCTGCTTTTCCTTCTCTTTGTCCTTTTGCTCTACTTTCTGGGGAATTTTTTGAGCTTTATCTTTCAGTCTTTCTATTGAGTTTTTCTTTCCTGCTGTAATATTGCTAATGACTATGAGTACTTTTTAAAAAAATTAAAATGTTATTTATTTATTTTTAATTGAAGTATAGTTGATTTATAGTATTAATTTCAGGTTACAACATAGTCAATTCAATATTTTTATAGATTATACTCCATTTGAAGTTATTACAAAATAATGGCTGTATTTCTCTGTGCTGTGTCATGTATCCTTGTTGATTCTTTTATACATGTTAGTTTGTGACTCTTAATCCCATAACCCTATTTTGTCCCTCCCTACTCAAGGAGTTCTTTTTTATATTGTTGAATAATCATTTTATATTTGTATACAGATGCAATCATTTGTATTGTTGAAAAGTCACTTCATTTTTGTTTTCATGAATACAGTGTTTTATTCTAATAAGGATATTGACATTTTTCTAAGCTTTTATCTCTATATGTGGTCTCTGTTTCCTTCAGTCATGTCTGTTGATGTGATTGGTTGCCTGCTTTTTTATTTTTCCTTGTGAAACTTTGAAGCATGCACAAAAGAAGGAAGAACAGTATAATAAATCCTTAGGTAACCATTTCCCAACTTCAAGAACTGTATCAATATTTTGTCTGTATAAATTTTGTATTTTAGAGTGGGCACTAAAAAGTTAATCAAAAGGATTGAATATATATGGGAAGCTTGCTGATTGTGGGTTTTTTCTTTAGAATAGTCTAGCTGGAGCTTTTCTTTTTGTATGGGACAAATGTTGTGGTTCTATGATTCTGAGATCTTTCCTTAGTGAAAGATCCATCAGTCTTTTGCCCTTTATATTATATCTCTGTTTTATATAGTATCCCTAGTCTTGATTACCTGATTGTCTCCTTGTCTTCAGATGCTTTGTTTTACCTTACGAGAATAAATGGCCAAATCTGTACTGATTAAAGAGGGCCAGTTGTTTGACTATGCACAAGGATGAGATCTTGTCATCAAATGTCTTTTAAAATACCTTCTACAGGTCCTATTACTTTTAATATTTCCCTTTAGCTTCCCTTTCCAAAATACCTTGTGCTATCAGTTCCCAAGTCTTTTGGAGTTTCTGTAGTGTAAATCAGGTGGTTTCTTGCCCTTTTTCACTGCTGGCTTTGAGCTTTGGTTTTCTGAGTCTGCTAAATCAGTCTTTCTTTCCAACTTCCAAAAATAAGTTGCTTTTATCTCTTCTTAAGCTGTCTTTGTACTTAGAGTTCTAGGTCTTTAAAAACACATACTCATATATATCCTTTTAGTGCATCTTGGGAGAGCACAGTAGTAAATGCATGTGTTAAATCCATCAGCTTTCTCCAGATGCTAACGTAGTGATTTCTAATACAGAGTCATGTTGTATAGCTACAGCACTGAGTATCACAGTTGGGTGTGAGGGCCAGTTCTTGTTGTTGCTTGGTTGCTAAGTCATGTCTGACTCTTGCAACCCCGTGGACTGCAGCCTACCACGCTCCTCTCTCCTTGGGATTTCCCAGGCAAGAATTCTGGAATGGATTGCCACTTTCTTCTCCAGNCAGCACTGAGTATCACAGTTGGGTGTGAGGGCCAGTTCTTGTTGTTGCTTGGTTGCTAAGTCATGTCTGACTCTTGCAACCCCGTGGACTGCAGCCTACCACGCTCCTCTCTCCTTGGGATTTCCCAGGCAAGAATTCTGGAATGGATTGCCACTTTCTTCTCCAGAGGATCCTCCTGACCCAGGGATCAAACCCAAGTCTCCTGCATTGGCAGGAAGGTTCTTCACCACTGAGCCACCAGGGAATCCTGGGGCCTGGTTAGGAAAGCATAAAGAAGGTGTCTTGAAGTTCAGAGGAAGGCGTGTTATCATTTGTGTTTTAGAAAGGTAATCAGGGCACCAGTGGGGACACTGGTTTGGAATGGAGTAAAACTAAGGTCAGAGAAATAGTTGGGAAGCTCTTCTGTTAACTGTGAAAGAGACGATGATGTGAAGTAAAGCCATGGAAAGAAGGGGCAAAATTTGAGATAGAATTAAGGATTGCTTAGATTTGGGGTGAGGAGGAAGAAGCACAGAAGGTAGTTGTGGTATAACTTTTTGCTCTGTAGACAGTGGTTCATGTCACTTGAGTTAGGAAATGCAGGAACAGGAGCTATATTTTAGGAAGATAGTGGGTTGGTTCAGTGATTTTCTTGAGAGTTTGAGATGCCTTCTTGTTCATGATTTCCTGTGTCATAAGGAGTGTCTGGAGTTCAAAGGTTTGGGTTGGAGATAATAGATTTGGACATTATCAGCAAGTACAGTGGCAACCCACTCCATACTCTTGCCTGGAAAATCCCAGGGACGGCGGAGCCTGGTGGGCTGCTGTCTGTGGGGTTGCACAGTCAGACACAACTGAAGTGACTTAGCAGCAGCAGCAGCAGCAAGTACAAAGCACACGAGAAGAGAGCCAAAGACAGTACCCTGAGAAATACCACTTTTTAGAATGTTCTTTTCTCCCTGCTTAACTGTAACTCTAATTGTAATTATTTCACAGAATCGTAGACATTGTTTTATAGTTACAGTTGTGGATCAAAAGTGTTCAAATTTACTTAAAGCTGCATATCTGACACATTGTGACACATTCTTCAACCCACTAGGTTACAAAGCTGCATTTCTTGAAGCTTTAACTGAGAGTCTTTTATGTTTAGCAGTTACTTACTTTAGTTTTGCTAATGATAACATTTTGTGCTCATTAAAAAGTGCATTAAGTAAGTAAATTCTAACATTCCTAGGAAATATTAAGTCTATTGACATTAAAAAATGAACTTGATTAGTTTTCCTTAATTTTTTTTTTCTTTTTTTGTTCTGTTAAGATTTGAGCTGTGGAGAGTGAAATTTAACTGCATTTTAAGGCTCAGTTTACTACTTTATTAAATGTGACATTTTTATAAATCTCTTCTTTGGAAAAATCTTTAATAAAGTGTATCAACCCTTGCATAGTTGTAGAAAGGTCCAACTTAATGTATTTAAGAATAAACTTAGTGTATTTCCACTGAAGTATCTATATCCTGCTGATAAAATTTTGACTTTATATATATGTGTGTGTCATTGAAAGAGGCATTCATATACATTTTGTTGCTTTGTACTTATATATTGTATTGACATCTAAATTATTTTCTAAGTGAGGAGATGTTTGATTGTTTGGTTTCCTTTCTTTGCTTATTGGGTTGTAGAGATTATGAGTTAGAAATTGATTCTCTATCCTCTTACGTTCCTTTCAAAGTGCTTAGATTTAGTGTGATGCACTGAGTCAACCTCTATAAGACAGTAATTAGTCAAACTAGAATTTAAATTAAAATCCCCCTCTTCTTCCTCCATTTTTGTTTTCTTAACTTATTAAAAAATTGGCATAAATTCTTCTTTTAAAAATGCATACATTAAAGAAAACTCCTTTTACCCCTCCCAATATCTTTTTCCAACATCCATATTTAACTAGAGTCAACAGTTTTTTCTGTTTGCTCCCAAGAAACTTTTTTATGTGTATATGTTTATGTCAGATATATAGCTATTAAAAAACTTGTTTGGCTTGTGAAATTGTTATACACCCTTCTTTTTAATCCCAATTTTTCATTATTTTTGAAATTGTTTTCATTCCATGCCTAATCCTTTTTCATGGTTCCTGAGTATTCTAAAATATGAAGGTATTATAATGTATTTATCTTAACTGATGAACATTTAGATTAGGTTCTTTTTAACTTAGTTATTTAGTTGGGATAATTTGTAGAATTTAACACATCACTGTTTACACATCTTCAGTCATCATGGAAGGGAAAATAAGTATGTACATGAGAAATCTTTTAAACTGAACATATATTTGTAACCATGATGTGTATGGTTTTACTACCATTAGGCAATTGAATATTTTTTTACTACCGATTTCCAATTGTAAACAGAACTAATTTTGTTTTAATAATGCTTATAATTATAATCATCCTTTTAAAATCTGATTGATTGATTTTTTTATAAATTGGTTTTAGGGCTNATCTTTTTCCAACATCCATATTTAACTAGTGTCAACAGTTTTTTCTGTTTGCTCCCAAGAAACTTTTTTATGTGTATGTGTTTATGTCAGATATATAGCTATTAAAAAACTTGTTTGGCTTGTGAAATTGTTATACACCCTTCTTTTTAATCCCAATTTTTCATTATTTTTGAAATTGTTTTCATTCCATGCCTAATCCTTTTTCATGGTTCCTGAGTATTCTAAAATATGAAGGTATTATAATGTATTTATCTTAACTGATGAACATTTAGATTAGGTTCTTTTTAACTTGGTTATTTAGTTGGGATAATTTGTAGAATTTAACACATCACTGTTTATACATCTTCAGTCATCATGGAAGGGAAAATAAGTATGTATATGAGAAATCTTTTAAAATGAACATATATTTGTAACCATGATGTGTATGGTTTTACTACCATTAGGCAATTGAATATTTTTTTACTACCGATTTCCAATTGTAAACAGAACTAATTTTGTTTTAATAATGCTTATAATTATAATCATCCTTTTAAAATCTGATTGATTGATTTTTTTATAAATTGGTTTTAGGGCTTTTTAATATGATAGGTGATTTTTTTGGTGGGAGGCGGGACCTTAGATTATCTATGTTAAGTTTTATTTATACTTCCCATAGGGATTAGGAGCAGACAGCAAGAACCTGTACCCTTTCCTGCTCCCAGTTATTCAACTGAGTACAGATGTTTCCCAGCCTCCACATGTTTATCTTCTGGAAGATGGTTTAGAATTATGGTAAGAGGAAAAACTTGATACTGTGAATCTTATTTATTTATTTTCGTGGCCTTCCCTACTCATGCCAGTAAAGCAGAGGTCATGTAACAGGATTTAAAAGTTCAGCATTTAAAAACAAAACATAGTTAGTTTCCCTGAACTGGGTAACACAATAACTCCCACTTTTCTTGGCATCTGTCGCTCATTGTAGGCTTATAATAGTAAAAGTTAGAGAGGAAATTTCGGTAAGAACTCGGCTGCATTTCATCTTTTGGAATTTGGAATGTGAAATGAGGAATCTTGACCAAAACTAAAAATTGACATAAAAACCTCCACACTGTTAAATGGGATGTTTTGGGGGTTATTGAATTATTTTCAACTTCTTACTGCTTTACTCAGTAAATACTGGGGTAAAATACCTCAGCCCCAAATATTAATGCTACTTAGTCTTGACTTACTATTTTACTGAGTATAGTAGTATATAGTGTTAAGCAGTGAAAAACAATTGAGCTCTGTTTCTGTGGCATCTCAGAGCCACAAATTATATAATGAATAAATTGGAGTTAAATTGATGAAAGTGAAAGAGGAGAGTGAAAAACTTGGCTTAAAGCTCAACATTCAGAAAACGAAGATCATGGCATCTGGCCCCATCACTTGATGGGAAATAGATGGGGAAACAGTGGAAACAGTGTCAGACTTTAT
>SJYV01015341.1:387374-499807 GCA_006410875.1 Neotragus pygmaeus | reverse complement strand
ACACACACACACACACACACACACACACATATAAAATTTATCAAAAAATGAAAAATATTATAGTAAAGAGGTAGACTCATATGTTATCAGTGTAATTACAGATATAGTATATTAATGCATTAGTGAAAGTTATACACATTTTTTAAGGATTATATAAACAGATAATAGGAATGCATCGCTTTACTAATGGTAATTCTTTTTTTCCTAGCCTTTCATTGTATATAAACAAAATTAAATCATTAGGATGCATTTTTAAAGCTTATCAAATTTACTAATGCTAAGATACTTTAAAGAATCGAAGTACACATTTCTTAATATAAGTTTCTTAGGGGGCTAGAACTCCTGTTTGGAATCAGTATTCCAAACTCCTCTATTTGGAACACAGGTGGGCAGTCCAATGTATATACCACAGCATTAGGTTTGCAATCATGTTGTGATGATTACATCTTTTCTTATCTATGAAATGAGGAAAAATAATTTCTACCTCACTTGGTTGTGTGAGCATGAGATGCTATTTGTAAAGTGGTTAGCACATGATGTATATGATTTATAAAGTCTGAGAATTGGTGAGGTTGCCGAGGAAGAAAAGGTCAGATAGAGAACATAGTGTTCTGGGCAGAATCCTGAAGAAAAAATTTTGAGGTCGTGTGAGAAGCTATCAGAGGAGGAAAACCAAGCCAAGAGAGAATATTTCTTAAAAGAGGGAATGGTTAATTATGTCAAATGTTGCTGATTGTCAGAGTAAGAGTAGTCCATAGAAAGGAGTGAAGGGAGATGATAGGAGGGCTTTCAGCGGAGTAGTGAGGACAGGGGGAGGAAGAGAGTAGGCTGAAGAATAAATTGCAGCCTACGAGCATTGACACGTTGTTTGAGAGCTTCTACTATGAAGAGGATGTTGAAGTTGGGCAACAGTTGGCCAGTGTAGGAATGAAGAGCTGGAGGTATGATGAGGCTTGAGAGAGTGAGATAATTGAGGGAGGCAAGAAGGGATGGGATTCAGCGTGAGTGGAGGGGTTTATTTATTTATTTATTTCTCCTTTAGATGGCAGGGATATTTCATCTATTTTAACTGGAGACAGAGAGAGAGATTTCTGTATTGTAGTAGAATAAGATGGGAGGATATTCCATCTCATAACTTGTATTTTCTCAACAAAATATGAAGGATAGTCAACAACTGTTACGGGCTGGAATGGGAGTATATACTAAGATGAGAAAGATTTGTGGGGACAAAAGTATAAAACAGTTACCTTGGGGAATAGAAATTTGAACTGATAGGGAGGTACAAGTCGTTATTTGTTATATGCAAAGTGAAATTCTTCAGATTGATTATGTGATTTTTTTTTTTCCCTCATGACTTCTTTGACCCAACATTGTTATTTTTTTTGCTGATATTAAAGTAAATGATTTAGGCCTGGATTTATTGCATTGTAAAAATAACATATCACTTGTATAAGTTTTTTATATTTAATTTGAATTTTAATGACTCATTATAGTAATATATTCACATAAATAGTAATGATAGTATCAAAGATGCAGCCTTTTATGAATATCTATGATTATCTATTCTTTTTATCTTGTAGATTGTTTGTTCACATTATTTTGGTTTTTTATCCTGACACTGATCTATTAAAATATCCCATTCAGTTTTCTTCATGTGAGTGCCCCTTTTCATTTCTAGCATTTTTGAACTCTAAGTTAAACAGGATAGTCACTGCACAAAATTTTGATACTTTGGTATAGTGTTATAAGATTTAAGAAATAAAATATATTTAAAATTTTTTATGAAGTAACGTGATGTAATACAGGTGTATAGTGTTTAAATTCTTTTGCATTTAAATTTAATCTTATATTAATATTGTATGGTTTGTTTCATTTAGATTAAAACATTTTTATTTTATTTTTGGCTTGCTGAATCTTTGTTGCCACATGGGCTTTTTTCTAGTTGAGGTGCGTGGGGCTGCTCTGTGGTTGGAGTAGGCGGGCTTCTCACTGAAGGTGGCTTCTCCTGTTGCGGAGCACAGGCTCTGGGCGCACAGGCTTCAGGAGCTGCAGCCCCCAGGCTCTAGAGCTCAGGCTCAGTAGTTGTGGAGCAAGGGCTTAGTTGTTCCTTGGCATGGGGGCGTCTTCCTGGATTAGGGATCAAACCCATGTCTCCTGCAGTGGCAGGCAGATTCTTTACCACTGAGCCACCAGGGAAGCCCTGTTTTGTTTAGAGTTGACCTAACTATCTATGTTCATCTTTTACATTTTAGCTTTTTTATTTGAAATTTAGTTATGTTCCTATACAGAGCAAATGTTCAAATTTTATATTTTAACCTAACCAGGGATGCTTTACTTCAAAAGAATTTTTATAGTTGTATGTTTGTTTGTTGAATTGATATTTCTTTTTTACTTTATGCCCTCTCTTTTGTACATTTTTTGGAAGGTTAACATTAAGTTTTAATTTCTCCCTGCAAAGATATAGGTACATACATCTTTGTCTAATTATTCATCAAAGTAGTTAACTTTTCCTTGATGGTAAAGAATTTAGTGTTTTGACTTTTTCTCACTTCCTCTCCTTTCCAAGTCTTTATTTTTTAATATGAAATTATAAATCATGTTTTATTTTTAAGTAGTTTCAATTCTTCACATCTTTTCCCTCTTTGGAATAGCATAGTTTATACTATGGAAACTACCATAGAAAATGAGAGTGACAGTGACTTGAGTAGTGTTTTTACTAAAGTAATGATAGTGGAAGGGAAAGAACAAGCTTCAGATAGACTCTTTTTTGTATCTGTTGAGTAAAAGAGTGTTTTTAAACATCTTCTAGAATTTAGAATATGCCCTCCAATGTTTTTCTCAGTGAAACCTCAGGACTGGAGTGGAGTTTTTCTTTTGGTTTCATGGTTATTTTAAAGATGAATAGGATTTTTTTTTAAACCTTACTTGAATTTTTATTCTTTAAAAATGAAATGAAATCCTGTTATTGTTTTTTTTTTAAACTGGTTTTTTATTAACATATAGTTGATTTACAATTTTGTGTTAATATCTTCCATACACTAGAGTGACTCAGTTATACACATACATATAGTCTTTTTTAATATTCTTTTCCACTATGGTTTATCCCAGGATATTAAATACAGTTTCCTGTGCTATACAGTAGGACCTTGTTTATCTGTTCCATATGTAATAGCTTGCATCTACTAACCCCAAATTCCCCGTCCATTTCCCTCCTCTCTCTGTCCCCCTTGGGAACCAAAAGCCTGTTCTCTGTGTCTATTTCTGTTTGTAGATAGGTTTATTTGTACCATACTTTAGATTTCATGTGTAAATGATATCATATGGTATTTGTCTTTTCTATTTAAAATCCTGTTNTTCCCCGTCCATTTCCCTCCTCTCTCTGTCCCCCTTGGGAACCAAAAGCCTGTTCTCTGTGTCTATTTCTGTTTGTAGATAGGTTTATTTGTACCATACTTTAGATTTCATGTGTAAATGATATCATATGGTATTTGTCTTTTCTATTTAAAATCCTGTTACTGTTGATCAAGGTAAGGTGTCCAAAGATATCATTCCTTGTGCTGTTGAGAAGTACTTCATTTGGGGGTACCTGGTTTTCCCTGTGTAATCCCCTGCCTAGATTACCTGATTTTGTCATTTAATATAAGTATTTCGTAGATACAAAATAATATGCAGGCATTTATAATTATTTATAACTTACTTAAAATGAAAACTCATTTTCCATACTCTGGGTAAGAAATAGAAGAGTGAGAAAATCTGTGAAGCCCATGTGACGGCAAGTTTGTTCCATGCTGGGATAACCCACTGTACCAGTTTTTTTGTTTTCATTTTTTGATTTCTTTCTTGTGTTTTTAAAATCACATACATGTATGTATCTCTAAACAGTATATTTTAACTTTTTGTGAATTGTATCATGTATGTTCTAACTTGGTTCTTTTGCTTCCTGTTTTGAGATTGATCCATAGTGATGAGCCTTGTGGTGTGACTGTAATAATTCACTTATTCATTTGCCACTTTGTTTGATGTTCAAAAAATGCAACTCTGAACATTCTTGTGCATGACTCCTGGAACAAATGTATAAGACCGTATGCCCTAGTATACATTTCTGCCTAGAAATATTCCAGGTCATAGCTATATACACATATGCACATTCAGTGTTACTGGATAACAGCTGTTTCCCGAAGTGATTCTATCAGCTTGCATTGCTGTCAGCAGTGTGCAAGTTACTGTTTTATAGCTTTGACAGTACATGGTATGTCAGACTTAATACTTTGCTGATTGATGGGGTAAAATTGTACCTTGTTTTGGTTATAATTTATATTTTCTTAATTACTAGTTAGATATCTTTATATATTTTATAGTCGGGTTGTTGTCAGCCATTGTATCTTGTGTGAAATATTTGTTCATGTGTTCTCTCCATTCTTCTCTTGACTTTTTAAAAAAATATCATTCCCTTGTCAAGCATATATATTGAAAATAATCTCCCAGTATGTAACTTTTATGTTTTAACTTTTTTTGAGACAGCTTTTGGTACATAATAGTTGTTAACTTTAGTGTAGTTATATTTATCAGTCTTTTTCTAGACTTTTCTAATCTAATGCCGTAAAACTCTTCTGACCTCTTGTAAAACCTTACTTTTCTCATATAAATCCTGGAATTTCTATATTTTGTATGGAGGAGAAGTTTGGTGTCTCACCACCGAAGACTTGAGTAGTCCCTTAAAAAAAAAAATTTTTCTCTCTTGTCTATTTTGCTTTCTTCCTTTAAGTGGGACAGTTTTTGAAATACTTAAGTTGTATTGTTAATAGCTTTAAAGGCTGCGGAAGGCGATTTAATCATCTTCCTTCCCTCCCCCACCTTCCTAGGTTAGTGACTTTGGAAAACAGCCCATGTATTACACCAGAGCTGCTTCGTATATTTCAGAATATGTCACCACTTCTAGGTAAGTTTTAAAGCATAAAATTACTACTGTTCTACAGGCAGCTGTAAATTATACCTTCCATTTTTAATAAACCCTTGATTTTAAGAAATAAGTTGGGTAGTATTTTAATAGTTTCTGAATTTTTTTCCTACAGTATACTCTTTAGAACTATTTCTGTGTATTAAAGAGCAAACACTAAATTTACTTAATTGAAAAAGTCATTTCATGCTATCAGTTGTTCATAAATGAGCTCTATACATACTTCTGATTTAGCTAAGGAACCACCAAAATAAAGATTATTAAATATTAGAAAAGTATGTATTGTTTGTTGAGGTATTATTTATGTATGGGCTTGAAATAAGGAAGCTTAATTTTCTTTTTTAAAAGTTCTTTATTCATTCAGGTCAGGGTTAGTTGTTGGGTCTTAGATGTGGCACACAGGGTCTCCACTGTGTGATTTTCATCGCCTCTTGTGGGATCTTTTGTTGTGGCACGTGGACTCTCTAGTTGTGGCGCGTAGGCTTAGTTGCTCTGAGGCATGTGGGATCTTAGTTCCCTGACCAGGGATTGAACTCTTTGCCTCTGCATTGCAAGGTGGATTCTTAACCACTGGGCCACCAGGGAAGTCCCTGGAAGCTTAATGTTTTGAAGCAACACATTTGACATGTGACATCAGAGAACTAGACACTGTGCTACGGTCAGGCTCTTTAGTCTCTGTTAGCTACCATGGATGATAGGTAGTTTGATTCCTTTCTGAATGTGAACATGTATTCTGATGATACTTAACCACAGAAAGCCAATGCTTGTCTGCTACATATTGGCTACCATTCACAAGTATGTGGTATCTTAAATTTACAAAAAATACTGTCTATAGAGTTATTTTGTGTGTAATTTTTACCAGTACAGATTCACATTTAACTCGTATAGACTATTTAAGAGTTGTATATAGTGCTATTTACTGGCCTTTTGATTCTTTTTCAGTCTGCAAACTACTGCCATTTAAAAACATTATTTATAAAATGTAAAAATTGTTTATGTTTATTCCATTCAGAGTTCCCAATCTTTAATATTTACCCACGAAGCGTCTTTTAACTCCTTTCTTTTGAAGAATATAGTGCATTGTAAGACATTTAATAGCATCCTTACAACCCACTGGATGCTAGTTTTAACAGCCAAAGTTTCCAGACATGGTCGTATGTCCCCTCAGAGAAGGCAATGGCACCCCACTCCAGTACTCTTGCCTGGAGAATCCCAGGGACAGGGGAGCCTGGTGGGCTGCAGTCCATGGGGTCGCTAAGAGTCAGACACGACTGAGCTACTTCCCTTTCACTCTTCACTTTCATGCATTGGAGAAGGAAATGGCAACCCACTCCAGTGTTCTTGCCTGGAGAATCCCAGGGACGGGGGAGCCTGGTGGGCTGCCATCGATGGGGTCGCACAGAGTCAGACACGACTGAAGCGACTTAGCAGCAGCAGCAGCCATATGTCCCCTAGAGGGCAAAATTGCCCATGGTTGAGAACATTGAATTAAATTATTCACAGTTTGAAAATAAATACAGGTCTGTTGCATGGTCAACTCCTCTTGATACTTTGACCAGACAGTAACTTTTTTTTTTTATCAGAGTTTTACTAGGAACTCATAGATAACAATGAACAGTGTTCAATATACTTTAGAAATAAATTTATTAATTTTAGGGCTATTTTTTTACTATTACTATATAGTATTTATTTAAGATATAATTCCTTAGTATAAGCTGTACTTGGCATGATGGAGGCATGGAAAACAGTATAAAGTGACCTAATTGCCACTTGCTATATACATTAGTCTAGAAATAGCTTTTAAAATATCTGTGAGAAGAGATGGGAACTGTGGTCTTCAAAATCAAATCTTTTTAAAATATTGTTTTCTTCTTCATAGACCTTGGTAAAATTTTAGATGGCAGTGATTTAGAAATTATACTTGGTGACATAGCGGGAATGTAACCATTGTGGTTTCTTACTTAAGTGTAGACCCTTCTGCCATATTTATCACGGTGGTTGCAAGTAGTTTTCTGTTCATTGCTTGTCTGTTAAACAATGTGCCCAAGTTCAGACTTGACTGGACTTGCTCCTTAAGGAGAAAAGGACAATGTGAAGTTTTCATAAGGATGACTTTATCCAATATAATTGTCTATTCTTTTATCCTGACATTTTGTCTTTTGTTGTGAAACTGCTTCCCTGGTGGCTCAGATAGTAAAGAATCTGGCTGCAGTGCAGGAGACCCAGGTTCGATTCCTGGGCCCATAGATCCCTGGAAAAGGCATTGGCAAACCACTCCAGTGTTCTTGCCCATGGACTGAGGAGCCTGGCAGGTTGTAGTCCATGGGCTTGCAAAGAGCCCACGACTGAGATACTAATACTTTCGTATATTTAGGTGACAGCCTTTGTTATTTCTGTCTTTGATTAGCATGGTAACAAGTTGGTTAGTCTCTGTCCCCTCTACATTCTCATTTTAACTAATATATTAAATCCCAAAATATACAAAATAATTCCTTTGAAACATTTTGAATTTGGGGTATGTTTTTCATCTACTGGTGAAAATATATGGGTGGGTTCAGTTCAGTCACTCAGTCATGTCCGACTCTGCGACCCCATGGACTGTAGCACGCTCGGTTTCCCTGTCTATCACCAACACCCAGATCTTGCTTAAACTCATGTCCAAGGAGTCAGTGATGCCATCCAACCATCTCATCCTCTGTTGTTACCTTCTTCTCCTGCCTTCACTCTTTCCCAGTATCAGAATCTTTCCCAATTAATTAGTTCTTTGCATCAGGTAACAAAGTATTGTAGTTTCAGCTTTAGCATCAGTCCTTCCAATGTATATTCAGGACTGATTTCCTTTAATATTGACTGGTTGGATCTCCTTGCAGTCCAAAGGACTCTCAAGAGTCTTCTCCCACACCACAGTTCAAAAGCATCCATTCTTTGGCATTCAGCTTTCTTTATAGTCCAACTCTTAACATCTGTACTTGAGTACTGGAAAAACCATAGCTTTGACTAGATGGATCTTTGTTGACAAAGATACATCTCTACTTTTTAATATGTTCTCTAGGTTGGTCATAGCTTTTGTTCCCAGGAGGAATCATCTTTTATGGGTCATTCTCATCTCACCCCACTCCAGTACTCTTGCCTGGAAAATCCCGTGGGCGGAGGAGCCTGGTAGGCTGCAGTCCATGGGGTCGCTAAGAGTCAGACACGACTGAGCGACTTCACTTTCACTCCTCTAAATAGGATATCCTCTCACTTTGCTAGGATATGAGTTACGTAAGAACCCAGAGCCTACACTTTTGCCAGGAAACAGTTTTTAGTCTGTCCTATCGCAAGTGCATATGATTTCTAAAATAGTAGCAATACAAAATGAAAAGTTTTAGATATAGATGATATTTTGGGATCATGTTTTGATTTGTATAATTAATACATATAATCTATTTTCTGTTTTATTATTATTGTTTGTGATAAGACATGTAAAATAGCACTGCATAAACATTTGATCATACTCAATTTTAACCAAATGGTTTTTTGCTTTGCACTTTGAAAGGAATACCTAAAAACAATATTATATTCCTATACTATTCTGGTAATAATACTTTTAAGAAGATTTTCTATCTGTAGGTTTTTCATGGGGGAGTGGATTTGAATAACAAAGCCCAAGAATTGGGAATTATAATTTTCAAAGTATAACAGCCACTTTTTTAAGTAGGGTTACATGTTCAGTGCCAGCACAGTTGACACTCAGTAAATGCTGATTGAATGAACCCATTTAAGAAGATATCAAAATATGATGGTAAAATGATTCAGTTGCATGCAGTTTGTCATGCCGGTACTAGAAATTTAATTTGAAATGAAAGGTTGGATTATGTAGTTATTTTCTGAAAGGAAAGAAAAGGGAGCTTAGTATTTTCTAAGTTGTTTTAAGTAATGGGAGGTATATGGAAAGCATTAAGTTATAGGTTAATGCCAGTTTTTAGATAGATATTGATATACTAGCAGTCAGAATAGCATTCAGAAAAGATTTATAAAGAAGGGCATGTAGCTTAGCTTTAAATGAATCGTTTCATTTAAACTGATTTTGAACAATTAATTAATTTGTTCTTTATTATTATTTTGACAGAACTAAGTTCAGAAAGTGTCAGAACCTGCTTTAAGATCATCAATGGTTATATCTTTTTATCATCAACTGAATTTTTACAGGTATGTTGTAGCTTTTGCATTGTTAGAATTTATGTAGTTATTATTTGATTGTTTCCTCTTTGAAATCAGAAATCTTATTTTGAAGCTTTTTCAAAGTTTAAAAGATTGATTTATTACTTCAGTTGGGGGGATCGTCATAAGCACTGCCCACTGCTACAAAAATCAGAATAGGAATAAACTGTGTTTTTATTTCTTAAACTTTTCCTACAGAGTTTTAATTGAAATTTTATATACTTAGAACTTTAGTATCTAATACTCAAATAGATTATGAGTCCCAAATTCAATATTATGCCTTTTTTGATATTGCAGATATATTCATATGTATAATTTGACTTTTCATTGCATTTCAGACCTATGCAGTAGGTCTATGTCAGTCCTTTTGTGAACTACTAAAGGAAATTACTACAGACGGTCAAGTTCAAGTGCTGAAGGTACTGTCATCTTTCTAATGAATATTGTTGTAAGTTTTCCATCTGTGTTTTGCGAGTTTGGACCTTCATTTGGGTTTGGATGACTGACAAGAAGGAGAAGAGTAATTCTAGACAGNTTGTGAACTACTAAAGGAAATTACTACAGACGGTCAAGTTCAAGTGCTGAAGGTACTGTCATCTTTCTAATGAATATTGTTGTAAGTTTTCCATCTGTGTTTTGCGAGTTTGGACCTTCATTTGGGTTTGGATGACTGACAAGGAGAAGAGTAATTCTAGACAGAGTATTTTCTTTTAGCAGTATTAAATTGGTGTTAATTCTTCTGGACTAGAGATCAGAAATCTGATTGTGTATATAAGTCACCTGAAGATGTTGTTAAAATGCAGATTTCACATTTCCAACAAAGTGTCTGCTGATGAGTCCCCAGAGTCTCCCCCGCCCCTAACCTGAGACTTTACTTTGTGTAATAAGGCTTTAAAAACTTATAAATTACCCAGAGGGTGGTGATGTCTGATACTTCTCACCTGTCCAGTTAGTTCACCTGCTTTTGGGACACAGTATCCCACTATAATTTGGTACTTTTAATTTGGATTGTCTGTTGAATTTAGAGTACCAAGTTTGTATGAATTGTGTATAACAAAGAACCAATGTCACATCATTACGTTGTATACCTGAAGCTGATATAGTATTATATGTCAGGTATATCCCCATTTAAAAAAAAACAACCTGATAGGCTATGAGTTAATTTTTATGCATTATATCTTTATGAGAATCACTATATCTCTATATATTGTATATAGTTGTGTATAATTAAGAATAGGCTCGAGTTATCTATACATCTACATATTAAAGATGTAAATAATATCAAATGTATATACTTAGATATAAATATTTTAAATATATGTTAATATATCTTTACATGTATATATGTGGTTCACACACACTTACTTTGTATGGAACTTTCTGAGAAGGTGTACTTATAAAAGCATCTATTTTTTGTTTCTAATTTCTTAGCTATGTTTTAAGGCAGATATGAGAGCTGATTAGGTGAAGTGTTATTATAACGTAGCCAAGTAGCATTTTTTGTGTGTGAAAGTCCTGGCTTTAGATCCTAAAAGCAATTTGATTTCTTCCCAGTGAAATGAAAATGTGTTTTCCCCAAAAGGTTCATTGTTAGAAATGCATTAACCACAGTAATCAAAGCAGCAAACCATAGTATATTTTAGGAAACTAAATGGGTATTAGTTTGTATAGATAGTAAGGTCTTCTTTCATATTAACTAACCATTGGAACATATTCAAGCATCACACTGTTTAATGTGCTGTTCTTCAGACATTTATTATACACATATATATATGCTCATATAAAGCTGCAGATATCTGTGTTAATATGCATGTTAATTTGATTTTCAAATGGCTGCATTTACTATCACTGCTGATTATTCAGTTTTACCATGTGGGTCAGTTCAGTTCATTCACTCAGTCATGTCTGACTNTTATCTTCTATGTCTTCCATTTCCACCCTGGTATTTATTTATTTATTTGGCCATGCTGTGCTGATGCAGGATCTTAGTTCCCTGCCCAGGGATCAAACTCAGGCCCCCTGCAGGGAAAGCATAGAGTCTGAACCACTAGACCATCAGAGAAGTCCCACTGGTTGGTTCTTCTACTTATTTTGAGTTTGTCTTTTCACAGTTTCTTATGGTGAAAGCTGAGGTCATTGAATTGAGGCCTTTCTTATTTTCTAACATAAACATTTAGCACTATAAATTTCTAACTATAGAATTAGTTGCATCTAATAAATTTGACTGTGTTTTCATTTTCATTCAGTTAAAAATGTTGTCCTTCAGTTCAAATCCTTCTTGATTTCTCCTTTCACACTCAAACAATATAACCCATAATGCTTAAGTCTATACCCTTAACCATTAGGCTAAACTGCTTTCACCATGTGATACAAGTCAGGTAAACATAGTAAGGGAAGATTTCACAGATGATGNTCAGTTAAAAATGTTGTCCTTCAGTTCAAATCCTTCTTGATTTCTCCTTTCACACTCAAACAATATAACCCGTAATGCTTAAGTCTATACCCTTAACCATTAGGCTAAACTGCTTTCACCATGTGATACAAGTCAGGTAAACATAGTAAGGGAAGATTTCACAGATGATGCAATGTGAGTCCAAGCTTAGAAGAGGACTAAGAGTTGGATAAATAAAATTGGGAAGAAATTTTCAATGTGGGGTATGGTGAAATACTGCTTGGAAAAGTACAACAATGTGAATTGCTTAATGCCACTGAATTGTCAACTTAAAATAGTTAAAATGATAACTTTTGTGTTATGTGTATTTTACTGAAGTTTTTTAAAAGTATAGTGTACATGTTGACTCATAAGTGTAGGGGTAAATTAATCTGACGAAGTTAAAGTTTTATTGGGGGAGTAAATGTAATGAAGTTGTCTATGTTAATCTAGAACAAAGTAAATATGAACTTTTAATTATAGTAGAAGGTCTTAGGGAATCATTGAAAATTTTGGAAGATGGAATAGATATGAAATTTGCAACTTCAATGTGTTAAGTTGTGCTATATGAGAAATTAACTGATGCAGAACAAGGCTGGAGGCAAGAGAACAAATTCAACTCAGTTTGCACACATCTCTGTTCAGCTGTAAGTCATGTCTGATTCTTTGCAACCTGTGGACTGTAGCCCACCAGCTTCCCGTGTCCATGAGATTTCCCAAGCAAGAATACTGGAGTGTGTTGCCATTTCCTTCTCCAGGGGATCCTCCAGACCCAGGGATTGAACCCCTGTCTCCTGCATCCATATGCAGGAGAGTTCTTTATCACCGAGCCATCAGGGAAGTCCTCAACTCAGTCTAGGTGTATTCATATGTTTCTTTATCTCATTTACTGCAACAGAAGTTTTATAAGGTGGGTATTACTCTTCCCTTGCTATAGTCAAGGAAATTAACATTTATTCATGTGCATTAGTACTAGTATACGGGTAAAAGTACAATAATTTGAAACCAGATCTCTTAACTTCAAATCTGGTGGGATGCATCAGCTCAGCTCAGCTTAGTCGCTCAGTCGTGTCNTCAGCCAATCAGGTCACAAGCAACTCTTAGTTTCTTACAGGTGAGGACTGGAGAGCCTCTCATAATCGCCAGTGAGTGAGTGATTAGTCTCTTTCCCACCAAGTCACAACTAAAGCTGGTATGAACCGATATCTATCACATGCACAGATATGGTCTGGCAAGCAAGTACACAGCAGTGTCCATATTTTATAAGCTCAATGAACTCCCCCTGTGGTGTCCTTTTATGAAGTCTTCAAAGACATGGAAGATCTTTTTGAGCCAGTGCAACAATGTTCAAGTATTAGAGTTCCACTAACTGACTAGAACTGAAGACTTGAGAAACCCCCAGACCGAGAGGTGAATGCAGGCCCATTCAGGAGTCAGGCCTAGGATGCTATTCCTGCTGTTGCTGCTTAGTCACTAAGTCATGTCCGACTCTTTGCCACCCNACTAACTGACTAGAACTGAAGACTTGAGAAACCCCCAGACCGAGAGGTGAATGCAGGCCCATTCAGGAGTCAGGCCTAGGATGCTATTCCTGCTGTTGCTGCTTAGTCACTAAGTCATGTCCGACTCTTTGCCACCCCACGGCCTGTAGCACACTAGGGTTCCCTGCCCTACACTATCCCCTGGAGTTTGCTCAAACCCATGTCCACTGAGTCAGTGATGCCATCCAACCATCTCATCCTCTGTTGTTCCCTTCTCCTCCTGCCCTCAATCTTTCCCAGAATCAGCCAACTTATCGAAAAAGACCCTGATGCTAGGAAAGACCCTGATGCCATTTCTATGGGGACAAATTACAGGACTCACAAGATTTTCATATTATATCCCCCAAAAGGACAGAAAAGTCTGTAATTTATTTGATTAAATACTAACCAACTTCAATATGGGTAATTCTGATTAGCGCAACAGACTGCCCCTGGATTGTAGATTGAAATTAACACACACTTATACCACATGGTCTAGATCAGGGGGTCAATAAATCCTTTTTGTGAAGGGCTATATGGACATGAGTTTGGGTAGACTCCGAGAGTTGGTGAAGGACAGGGAGGCCTGGCATGCTGCAGTTCATGGGGTCACAAAGAGTCGGACACAACTGAGTGACTGAACTGATAGAGGAAAGATTTGGGATTTTGCAGACCACTTCATCTCTGGTGCAGTGACTCAACTCTGCCTTAGAAATGCAAAAGGAGCCATAGCCAGTACCTCAATGAATGAATATGGCTATGTTCAGATAAAACTTATTTCTCAAAACAGGTGAACATTCACATTCAGCTCATTCTTTACTAAGCATTTGAAAGTAAATTATAGACAATAATGTACACAGTCTATCTTCTCCTTCTCCTGTGATTTATCTCTTTGTCCTGGCCCTAATAAATCCACGTTCCTTTCTAAAAACTACCTACATAAGAACAAACTCAGGTTACATCCAGCAAGCAGTGTCTAAACAGACCTCTCCTCAAAATCAGTGAGTTCCAGTGTGATGTATTGATCGTTTACTGCAGTGCTCAAGGGTGGGTCTTAAGGTACAGTTCCTGCCCAATAGAAGTCCACGGTCTCTCAGAGAATGGATGAGTACAGGGAGTCTTAAAAACTTTAGCAGAGCTATGAAAGAAGTTCAAGAGATGCTGCAGATTAATTTCAGGGCAGAGTGATGTAAGGCTTTACGGAGGAGCTGCTGTTGAGCTAAGTTTTAAGACTACATAAGAGTTCAAGGCAAGAGCAGGGAGAAGGGCATTTCCAAGAAGAAGGAACATGTGGAGGCAAAGGGGGAATCCACAGGAAATGGCATTTTGAGAAATTAGGACAAGTTCTGTCTAACTGCAGCCAAAGGTGTACCTGCAAAAGGGTGAGAGTTAAAACTGGACAAATAATTTGAAGGCTAATTATAAATGTGTCAAACTAAGGAGCCTGAACTTCCTCCATAGGCCAAGCAAACAGAAGAAAGCAGTTTTACAAACAAGGGTCGTACAGTCACATTTGGCTGTAGGGTGAAGGATAAATAGGAGGAGGAGGAGGAGAGGAGATTGGAGGTTGGGATGTGAGGAGTAATGGTCCAGGTGAGAGATGATGAAGCCTTAAACTACGACAGGGGCCACCAGACTAAAAGGAAGCATCGATTGGAAAGCCATTTCTGGGTAGAAAGAACAGGAATTGGAGAGTGATGGAAGTTAGGGAGAGGGCTTGGGGATGATGATTGGATTCTAGCTTGGAGATGAGGTGGACTGAAACATCCATTGAGATGGAGAATATAGCAGGCAGGGTAGGGGTAGGGTTCTCCGAAGGAAAATAATGGGCTTAATCTGTACCAAAGTGGAGGTGGCAGAGGGACATTCAAGGCAATGGCACAGACTGAGGGACAGCAAGAAGACCCTGTGACTCTGGTGTCGTGACCCAGGAAGTTAGACGCCCTGAGAGACAAGTGACGTTAATAGATTATGGCGGAGGAAGCATTCTAGAAGCTGGGGAGGGGAAGGCATGAGAAGAGTACATCCAAAATAGATTAAATTTACAGCACCAAGAGTTACATGGGGGCATCAGTTGAGTCTCCCTGTGGGGCTTCTTACTAAGAGTGGGAGCTTGTAATGAACTCCTAATGGGAGTTTGTAGTGACCTTGAACTTGGATAGTCTCTCTAGAATCTACGCCTTCTCACCTTGGCTCTCTTTGCAGAAGCACTGAAGTAAGACTGAATTTTTAAAAATGAATGATCCTAATAGATGCTTAGTCTGAACAAACATATATGCATTTATATTCACACTTAGATCTGTCATGTGTGTATATAATGTATGTTCTTAGTTGCTCAGTCACGTCTGACTCTTTGCAACCCCAGGGACTGTAGCCTACCAGGCTTCTCCGTCCATGAGGATTCTCCAGGCAACAGTACTGGAGTGGGCTGCCATTCCCTTCTCCAAGGGATCTTCCCAACCCAGGGATCAAACCCAGGTCTCCCGCATTGCAGACAGATTCTTTACCGTCTGAGCCACCAGGGAACACTCATAAATACAAAAACATATTTATATATCCATGCATGCACACGCTTTATTTAAAAGTATAGTATTGAAACCTCCAAAGTAAAATGAATCGGTCAAAACCTTCCAATCTTCAGTTTGTTCCCAAGCCTACCCTAGGCAATATTGCAAAATAAATAATGTCAGAAGTCCTATTTCCCTTTTTGTGTTTCTAATTTCCTTCTCTGTTGTCTTCCTTTTATCACTCCTTAAGATACCAAGCTCGGTATTCCTTCTTCCTCTCCTTTCTAGCAAAAATCTATTTTTTAGGGGGAAATCTGTTAGCAGTTATTTACTCTTTTGTGAATGGTGTAAGCCAATGGGTTGAATCAAGTCAAGAAAGACTTGCATTTGAACTATTTTATCTAATTGTGTAATGAACATGATGTATACTAAATACCTACAAACAGATGTGCTGTGAAACATAGAAAGCAGAAGTACTTCCAAGGTTCTGCTAAGTTCATAAAGCTTTGGCAATTCCTGGTCTGTTGCCCTTTTGGGCCAGTCTTAGGAAATGAGACAGGTATATCAGCCATTCTATTCTGCCTCTCTCCTGAAATCTCAGGAAAGCTTATACTTTCTTCTTAAATCTATCACATTTTACATTGTTAATAATTATTTTTGTAGGTACCCTAACTTTCCTGATGGACTTGAATTCCTTGAGGACATTTGTATCTAATTAAACTTTGTGTCTCTTGGGACCTAGACTTGTGCTTCATCTTGTACACAGTAGATGCTCAATAAATATGTAAGGACCAAATGAAGGCTATACCAACTATTAGGCTAAAAAAGAAATCTGAAGAATTTCTTCAGGGAAAATCATCAATTACACTGCAATTCAAAAGACTGTATACATAAGAAATCCTTATCTTTTATGGGACTAACAATGTTGGCACTTCATGTTCTTTCCTTGTTTCAGGGTGTGGCCAGCTGGAGAAAGATTTCCTGGATATAAACTGGAGCAAGGCAATCAAATCAAGTAAACATCATTTAATCAGACCAAGTGGCCATAACTAGTAANGGAGTTTACTCAAACTCATCTCCATTGAGTCAGTGGTGCTATCCAGCCATCTCATCCTCAAAGACAGCAGAAATAACATGGACTTGAGAATCACACCTTTATTTGAATCCTGACACTATCTTACTAGCTTTGTGGCTTGCAGAAAATTAGCTTGTCTGAGTCTCAATTTTCTCATCTGAGAAAATGTGATAAAAATATTTATCTCCTAAAGGATTAAATTCTATATATAAATATATAAGCCCAGTCATAGCACCCAAGAATTACTCAATAATTCTTCATTCACTTTCTTCTTCCTTAGTTTCTGATTTTATCTGATGTTTATTTGCAACATATATGAAGTGAAATGAAGTGAAAGTCATTCAGTCACGTCCAACTCTTTGAAACCCTTTGGCCTTTACAGTCCATGAAATTCTGCAGGCCAGAATACTGGAGTGGTAGCCATTCCCTTCTCCAGGGGATCTTCCCAACTCAGGGATCAAACCAAGGTCTCCCACATTGTAGGCAGATTCTTTACCAGCTGAGCCACCAGGGAAGCCCTTTCAATGTATATATGAATCATTAAATTACTTATTGTTATCTAGTGATATCTAAAACTTTTTATTTGTAAATTTAGGTTTTCTCACATTAAAAATGATATATTTTCATACATTAATCTCTTTCTGAATAGTAGAAAAGCACATTTTACTAATTAAAGGCACAAAATTTTAAAGAGAAATTATGAACAAGGTTTGGAAACTCATGTACATATTTATTTAACACCATTTCATATCTTTAAGAAGGCTTTTGGAAACTTATTTAGAAAGCTGGAAAGTCTTTGAATACCAAGTGGTTTAACAGGAATTTTTTAATGAGTTAAGTGTAAAGGAATCAAAAACATATGAATTCTATTTTCTGTAAATAACACATGGTTTTGAAACTGAAAATGTGCTTGGAAAAAAAATGTCTCCTGTGCACAATTAAAACTCTTAAAGATAATACTCCTCCAAATAAGGCAAGCTCCATTAAGATACTAGAGTATTATCACTTGAAGTTCTCTCTGTCTACAAAGAAAATACTGACCACAGTATATCTTACATGTTTCATTTTGTGGAGATAAAATCACTTTAGAGTGGTGTCCAAGGCTACATCTGATGAGATTAATTTTCATTTTCATAACAGGTAGAATTAATCATTTTCTTCTGGTGCAAGAGAGAAAATAATTGGTTTAATTGGCATAAATAGTTCATATGGGAGCAACTCTAGGATCTTGGACAAGAGAATAGTGGGGGTGGGAATAAGTGAAATATTGTTGGTGAAATGTAGTACCACAATTTCCCAAGTATAATAATTTATTTTGTCAGAAAGGCAGGAAAACTAACCAGCTAAATTTTCATCAGAATACTAAAACCTTTTACTAACACATACCAAGTAATAAAACTGTCTCCAAATTTTTCAGCTGCTTTGTGCCTATAACTTCTTGTCTGTCTCTCTTTTCTAAGAAGGAAATAGCTACTACATTTGGGATCTAGATGAGGCAATCATAATTTTAACATTACCATCTTGGCTGAAACCATCCAGTTTCTTCTTTTGGTATTCAGAAAAGTTTCTACTCATTTGAAGTAGTGGACGTTGCCTTTATTACAAGTTTCAGTTTTCTTCTCCCCTAAGATGGTGAAACTGACTACATTTTGTTGGTTATATAATGAAAAAAAAAGGCAGATAAAATCACTTTAGAATAAAGCATACGTTTGTGCAGATAAGTAGGCACTAATATATGACCAAATGGACACTGGTTAAAAGTATAGAAGCCTTGAAAGAAGGAGACATAGAGATCAATGAAACAGAATTCAGAGTTCAGAGATAAACCCTCACATTTATGGTCAATTGATTTTCAACAAGTGTGCCAACACGATCCAATGAGAAAGGAAGTCATTTCAAAAAAAAGATATTGGGACAACTAGGTATCCACATGAAAACAATTTGGTTGGACCCTTACCTTATAACATGTACAAAATTTAACTCAGAATAGATCAAAAAGATAAATGGATGAAGATCAGCTTGAAAATCAAAGCCTAATTGCCCTTAGTCATCCAAGAGCTCTAATGGAGATACAGAGAGATACAATAAGATTCATCTTGTTTTCATGCCTGCTCACTCAATATCCATTTTTCAGTCCATGGATCATTTTTCAGTCCATGGATCAAAGAGCAATTTCAACTTCTGAATCTTATTCTTTAAGAAATACATTTTGTAAGGCTCTTGCTTCCATAGCAATTCCTCTGGTGGATCTTTGCAAAGTAAATTGAAAACCTGGAAAGTATTCACCATCCTAGACGCTATTAAGAACATTCATGATTCATGGGAAGAAGTTTAAATATCAAAATACACAGGAGTTTGGAAGAAGTTGATTCCAACCCTCTTGGATGACTTTGAGGAGTTCAAGCCTTCAGTGGAAGAAATAACCACAGATGTGGTATAAACAGCAAGAGAACTAGAAATGGAGCTGAAGATGTGACTGAATTGCTGATATCTCATGAGAAAACTTAAATGGATGAGGAGCTGCTTCTTATGGATGATCAAAGCAAGTTTCAAGTTTCTTGAGATGGAAACTCCTCCCAGTAAAGAAGCTGTGAAGATTGTTGAAATGACAAGATATGATTTAGAGTTTTACATAAACCCCATTGATAAAGCAGTGTCAGTGTTTGGAAGAACTGAATCCAATTTTGAAAGAATTTCTACTATGGGTAAAATGCTACCAAATAGCACTACATGCAAGAGAATTGTTCCTAAAAAGAAGAGTCAATCAACACGACAGACTTCATTGTTGTCTTATTCTAAGAAATTGCCACAGCCTCCCCAGCCTTCAGCAACCACCACCCTGATGAGTCAGCAGCCACCAACATTGATGTAAGAGCCTCCACCAGCAAAAAGATCACAACCCACTAAAGCCTCAGATGCTTGTTAGCATTTTTTTAACAATAAAGTAGTTTTTAACTAAGGTATGTACATTGTTTTTTTAGACATAATACTATTATACACTTACAGTGTAAAGACTTTTTTTTTTTATTGAAGTATAATTGATTTCTTTACCATCTGAGCCACCAGCTTCCTGGGTAGCTCAGCTGGTAAAAAATCTGCCTGCAATACAGGNTATTGGCCAATTTTCTGATTTTCTCAGGAATAGCTTTCACAAATTAGCAGCTTTAGGAAGTTGTCACTTTCTCTTCCCTCTCTTTCTTTACCATCTGAGCCACCAGCTTCCTGGGTAGCTCAGCTGGTAAAAAATCTGCCTGCAATACAGGAGACGCTGGTTTGACTTGTGGGTCGGAAAGTTCCCCTGGAGAAGAACATGGCAACCCAGTCCAGTATTCTTGCCTGGAGAGTCCCTATGGACAGAGGAGCCTAGCAGGCTATAGTCCATGGGGTCACAAAGAGCTGGACATGACTGATGACTGAGCAACTAAGCACAGCACAGATGGTTTACAATCTTGTGTTAGTTTCTGGTCTAAAGCAAGGTTATTCAGTTATACAAATATACACATATTCTTTTTCATATTGTTTTGCATTATATTTCATTACAGGGTATTAAATATAGTTCCCTGTGCTATACGGTAGGACCTTGTCACTTATCTTATGTGTAGTTGTTTGTGTCTGCTAATGCCAGACTCTTAATTTATCCTTCTTTTATTTTCACTGAAAGTGAAAGTTTTAGTCATTCAGTCATGTCCTACTCTTTGCAATCCTATGGGCTATAGCCTGCCAGGGTCCTCTGTCCAGGACTCTCCAGGCAAGAATACTGAAGTGGGTTGCCATTTCCTTCTTCATTTACTTGCACTAGGAAACCAAAAGAGTTCATGTGACTGGCCTTATTGCAATATTTGCTTTATTGCAGTGTTCTGGACCCAAATCTGCAATATCTCCAAAGTATGCTTGTATATTCATACACTGCAATATTATTTGGCAATAAAAAGAAATGAAGTACTGATACATGCTACAACATGGATGAACCTTGAAAAGAAGGTCTATCTATGTGTGTGTCTCTCTCAATCTCTCAATTTCTGCCATACACAGCATTTCCAGCAGGGAAAGAATGGCTCCAGCTCTGCCATATGGAATCACTGTGGATCCAGCTTCTTCTGGTGATCATGACCTCTCCTCCTTTTGTCCTGCCAGCCTAGAAAAGGCAGCAGCTCCCCACAGTTGTTAATCTCTGGGTCACCCCACCTTCTGTTTGGCTAATCACTTCTTATATCACGTGTGTAACCAGTTCCTTGCATTAAATCCCCCGTTTTAAATGATTTTCTGCCTGGGTGAGCCTGGACTGATGCAGAGGGAGGTGGTGGATTAGCGAGAAGTGTTGGAATGAAGGCATATTTTGAGGCAGAAATGACAGGATTGAGGAGGGATTGGATATGGGGTATGAGAGAAGAGTTTAAAAGTCAAAACAGAACATTTCCTGGCAACCTTCCCAATAAAGTGCTTCTCAATCTTAGAAAAACTACACCATCATATACCCAATCTCAAAGCAAATCTAAGTCTCAGCCTTTATTCATTGGATTCTTCCTCCAAGTCATCATAAAGTTTTATTCCAGCTTTTGTGACATGTGGGGACTTGCCTGGAATTATAAATATCTATGTGCATACCTCATCATACCTAATCAAAAACCTTAGAGTAGAAATAGAGCCAAATTCAGGCATCATTGCTGATTTCAGAAATTTCAGTGAACTTCACTAATACTGTGCTTTGAGAAAGAAACCAGAATCTGTAGCTAGATTAGACAGCCTGTCCCCTGGACTATGGCCAAGACAGTCTCAGGGAGAGTAGGGAAGTACAGCAACCCAGGTTTTGTTACATCACAAAANACTTAAGTAGGTAATTTACACAGTGATAGAGCTTTACTTTTTTTCCAAAGCCATGTATCTCAGCTGGCTTTTAAAATATAGTTGTTTTAAATTATTCCTTTACAGAATAACACAATCTTTTAAAACTTTTTATTACGGAAAATTTCAAGTTTACATAATGTACAACACTACCTTTATAGTTTCACTGGAAAGGAATCTATTTGCTTCTTCTTTTTCCTTGAACTGAAAGAAGATGATGTCATTATTTGTTCCCCAGTTGTGTCTAATGGATTTTGATTGAATGATTCAGCACAAATCAGTTACCATCCAAATAAATACTGAAATACTTGTAACATTTAACATATATTACACATTAAACTGGTTTAGTATGCCAGCAGGGGGTCATTAATAGTATGTAAATTCTTGAATTAAAAATTGGCAGTCTAATAACCTGTGTTTAAGACTATTTTTATATAGCATTGCTGTAAATAAACCTCATATTTGATTTGAAATCCCAGAAACTGAATTTAATTATTTATTAAATGAATGTTAAATACTAAACATATACTCATTATCATGAATTATTTGCATTTTTTATACAAAATAATATCTTAGAATAATGGTGCTTTTATGCTTGCACTTGAAAGCTGAGATAATGCTCAAAATTTTTGGCATTTTCCTATTCTCAGAGTTCCAATAAAATTATAATAGTTTTTAATATTAACTCATTTTTTCATTTTTTAATATCTCAGATACTGTTTCTTAGTAGAGTATGCTATATAACCTTTTTAATATATTTTTGACTAAATGTCACTGTTAGTACTACTTCTGACAGTATCTGGAAGTAGCTTCTTTGTTCTCTGAAGCAGAAAATTATAATGTTATGAAAACTGGATAGAGAGACAAGTATGCCTGCTTTAGGAGCAAAAATAGGCTTTATTGTATTCTATGAGTTGGAACAAATTATCTAGATGAATATAATTATATTCTAAAAATACACAGATTTAAATTAACATTTCTTTAAATTTGAAATTTTTCTCTATTTTATACACCAATTTGAGTTTAGAAATTCTCTCTTTTTTTTTTATCATGGCCTTATCAAGCAGTAGTAAGCCACATTGGTTTTATTCATTGTGATAAGCCTTATTTAAGATGGCACGCATATCTTTAAGATATAATTTATTCTGTAATAACTATAGCAAATACTAGCATTTACTGTTTACTACACATTTCTAATCTTCACATAAACCTATGATGATAGTACAGTTCTCTCCCCCATTTTAACAGATGAGAAATTACATCACAAAGAAATAAATACCTTGTTCAGGGTCACACAGCTAGTAAGTATTAGAAACGTGACGTAAAATAGGCTTTCTGACTTCAAAATCTGTGCTGTTAATCACTTTGTATGCTGGGTAAGCCTAAATCCAAAAAATGATTTGAGTGTAAAGCACAAACTAAAAGCCTACGTTTTTCACAGGAACTATAAAAATAGTCTGTTTCTAAACTGTATAATCAGAAAGGAGGTGGATTGAAACTAAAATTAAGAAGTTATTATGTATGTAATAGCAGAGTGCTAATAAAAATAGTAATAGGGGATTGGATAATAGGATAGGAGGTACTACAGCTTATTCAGCCACAGAGGAATACTGTGCAACCTTAGAAAGAAATGAAGACAACATCTATATACAGTTTCAGAGTGATTTGAAACTATAAGCAAAGAGCAGAGTCCAGAGTTTTCCTATATTTGAAGAGTGTGCATAGATAGCAATGGAAAAATAAACCAAATTAATGAAAGTGGTTAAGTAGGGGAAAGAGGGGCAGAAAGTGCAAAAACTGAGAATGCAAGCTAAGTTTTTCAGAAAGTACATTTTGTACTTTAGGGATTGGAGTCATAGAGACGGTTTACATGACTTAAAAGTAAAAGCAGTTCTAAAGATTTTTAAAAAGGAAACATTTGAATCTAACTATTACTGTGTTAGTGGCATAAGTCATTTGAGAATATTTCAAGTAATTTTAATACACAGTATTTTATATGTATGTTCCTGGTGAGATATAACATTAAAAGAGAAAGAAACATGAGGAAATTGTAAATTGCTTTCAGTATTGTTATCGTTATCAGTAATTTTGGTATTGTTATTTTGCAACCCATATGTGGATATTTTGTACATAGCAGTACGAAGCAGATAAGGTTATTTGAATATGATATTTTTCAATATAAGGGAAGAATGATGAAACGATAAAATCAAAGAAGTTACATAAAATGCTGTGGACAGTGACTGCAGCCATGAAATTAAAAGACACTTACTCCTTGGAAGTAAAGCTATGCCAAACCTGGGCTGTGTTGTGCTTACTCACTCAGTCGTGTCTGATCCTTTGAGACCCCATGACTGTAGCCTGCCAGGCTCCTCTGTCCATGAGGATTCTCCAGGCAAGATTACTGGAGTGGGTTGCCATGCCCTCTTCCAGGGGATCTTCCCAACCCAAGACAGTGTATTAAAAAGCAGAGACGTCACTTTTCCAATAGAGGTCCATAGAGTCAAAGCTGTAGTTTTTCCACTAGGCATGTATGGATGTGAGAGTTGGACCATAAAGAAGGCTGAGTGCCGAAGAATTGATGCTTAAACTGTGATCCTGGAGAAGACTTTTGAGAGTTCCTTGATAGCAAGGAGATCAAACCAGTCAATCCTAAAGGTAATCAACCCTGAATATTCACTGAAAGGACTGACACTGAAGCTGAAGTGCCAATACTTTGGCCACCTGATGCAGAGCCAACTTGGAAAAGACCGTGATGCTAGGAAAGATTGAGGGCAGTTGGAGAAGCAGGTGACAGAAGATGAGATGGTTGGATGGCATCACCAACTCAATGGACATGACTTCAAACAGATTCAGGATGATAGTGAAGGACAGGGGAGTCTGGCACGCTCCAGTCCTTGGAGTCGCAAAGAGTCAGACACGACTTAGCGACCGAACAACAACGTAAAATGCTATACTCTTAAATTGGATTTGGTGAATTATTGGTATATGCTTCTCAGGAAGAGAAATATAGATTTTCTAATTCGTGTAAGCCAGGACCTGGAAGCAGTGTCAGTTCAGTGACAATAAGGACCTCAGAACGTAGATTAAATACTGCGGTCTATGAGTACTGTATCCTGCTGCTGGTTGACTCCAGAGCTCAGGTAGGAGGAATACAAGATAAACCGGGAAGCTCTCCTTGTGCCAGAAGGAAGAGAAGATGGGATTCTCTCTAAAGAATGCAAGAGTCAACTTGAAGGAGCTCCCACTGACTAGTAAGGGTACAGTTTGAACATGGAAACTAAAATAAGTGCAGTAAAACATGTCGAACATGTTAAAATCTCTGAGGAAATAATGATTCTGCCCCCTACCCTCCAAGAGGAGTAAATTACGATTTAAATTCTCTTAATATCTGTAAATTATCTTTTAATAAAACTACCTGTTATTTATTATTGTAGTTGTCTTTAGTATTATTTCCTCTTGGAGATGTTTGGCCATCTAGGTATACATGCATTTTGCTTCAAATATGCAGAGTTGTTTATTACCAGTGAAACCACTAGATGCGTTTTTCAAAAATCTTGTTGAGAAGCAAAAGATAGGATTTTGATCATTATGCAGGAATCTTCTTTTCTCACTTTGTTAATAGTCATGATTTGAACTCTGTGATTTTTCAGTCACAGCTGCAATAACTTCCCTGAAAAGTGGACCTTGTGGAGTGTCATGAGTGTGAAAATAATATAAGACCATTCCCATATGGGTTTTCCCACAGGAAAAATTATCTCAGGTTCACTGTGTCTAAAACAAAGCCTCACTATTATTAATGGCATCACAATTGTACCCATTGACCATATGTGAAATGAGTATTCCCAGACTTCTTCACCTTTGATCAGCTGTTCAAATTCTTTTCTATATCTGATCAGTTATACTTTCTGAATTTTCTCTTAATTCTAATCCACAGTGCTTGCCTCCAAGTCTGATAATGGCATTTTCCTGTATAATTCTTCAGAAAGGATCTCATAGTTTTTATGGTTCCTAACCTTTTTGATTGCAAAGACTCCTCCATTTTAGTTCTGAGATAAGTGAATCCTTTATACAACTGTAACTTTACCTCTGTATATAAAGAAGACGTCTAATGGCAGAGAGCTGGATTGTATTGAATGGTACATTTCAATGAATTTATATATTAAGTCTTAATGTTTAGCATGTGATTACTTTTCCTTTTCTGCACAAACTTCTATAATGTTTGGAGCTAATAAATTTTTCAGTGTAATTTTTTAAGTGCACTAAATTGTCTGCAACTTCTCTGTTCCACATATTCAGACAGATTGACCCATAGGGGTTTTATTACTGTACTTCAGTTTTCTTGAAGAAGTTTCTTTCAGAGTCGGGCTGACTCCCCCTGCCTGTTTCCCCTCCCCAGCTTGTAGCTTCTTTTTATTGTTCTTGGTGTTCTGAAATTTTACAAGGATGTGCCTTGGTGTAAGTTTATTTCAATTAATAGTACCAGGCACTACTGGGCCCATTTAGTCTGAAACGTCTCTCTTTTAGAATCTTTAAAGAAAATAAGTTGTCTTCTCCTAGGGTGGGGAGTCCCCATTTGTTAGTTGCCTAAATATGCAGGCTTGGGATTATCTGGCAATTTTTTTTCTTAAGTAGACTTCCAACCAGTCTTATTTTTGGCTTTTCCTTTACCTTCCTTTCCAGAAATTTATGGCTCTACTAATTCCTGTGGTTTTTGATGAGAAGGGGTAGTTCAGTTCAGTTCAGCTCAGTCACTCAGTCATGTTCAGCTCTTTGCAACCCCATGGACTGAAGCACTCCAGTTTTCCCTGTCCGTCACCAGCTCCTGGAGCTTGCTTAAACTCATGTCCATTGAGTCAGTGATACCATCCAACCATCTCATCCTCTGTTGTTCCCTTTTCCTCCTGCCTTCAATCTTTCCCAGCATTAGGGTCTTTTCTAGTGAGTGAGTTCTTCGCATCAGGTGGTCAAAGTATTGAAGCTTCAGCTTTAGCATCCAATGAATATTCAGAACTGATTTCCTTTAGGATGGACTGGTTTGATCCTTTTGCAGTCTAAGGGACTCTCAAGAATCTTTTCCAATATTGCAGTTCAAAAGCATCAATTCTTCGGCACTCAGCTTTCTTTATGGTCCAACTCTCACATCCCCAATGGGCTTCCCTGATGGCTCAGAGGGTAAAGCATCTGCCTGCAATGTGGGAGACGCAGGTTCGATCCCTGGGTTGGGAAGATTCCCCTAGAGAAGGAAATGGCAACTCACTTCAGTATTATTGCCTGGAGAATCTCATGGATGGAGGGGCCTGGTAGGCTACAGTCCACGTGGTCTCAAGGAGTCGGACACAACTGAGCGACTTCACTTCCCTTTTCCTTTTCTCACATCCATACATGACTACTGGAAAAACCATGGCTTTGACTAGATGGACCTTTGTTGGCAAAGTAATGTCTCTGCTTTTTAATATGCTCTCTAGGTTTGTTGTAGCTTTTCTTCCTAGGAGCAAGCATTTTTTTTTTTTTTTTAAATTTCATGACTGCACTCACCATCTACAGAGATTTTGGAGCCCAAGAAAATAAAGTCTGTCACTGTTTCTGTTGTTTCCCCATCTATTTGCCATGAAGTGATGGGACAGGATGGCATGATCTTCGTTTTTTGAATGTAGAGTTTTAAGCCAGCTTTGTCACCCTCCTCAAGAGGCTCCTTAGTTCCTCTTCACTTTCTGCCATAAGGATGGTGTCATCTGCATATCTGAGGTTATTGATATTTCTCCTGGCAGTCTTGATTCCAGCTTGAGCTTCATCCAGCCCAGCATTTCACATGATGTACTCTGCATATAAGTTAAATAAGCAGGGTGACAATATACAGCCTCGATGTACTCCTTTCCCAGTTTAGAACCAGTCCATTGTTCCATGTCCATTTGTAACTGTTGCTTCTTGACCTGCATACAGGTTTCTCAGGAGGCAGGTAAGGTGGTCTGGTATTCCCATCTCTTGAAGAATTTGTAGGGAGAAGATAAAATTGATACACATCGCATTGCTCTTGGCTTTCTGTATTGCAGCCTTAGGTTTCAGCTTTCTCTCATCTGATAAGTCAGTTACTTCTTGAATTTCTTTTTTGTACCTTCCAGTATTCATCTCTCATTCCTTTTGTCCTTTTAAAATTATTCCCCCTCCCTTTAAAATCTTCTTACTCTAACTTTAGTGGAGTTTTAGGAAGGTAAAGTGGGTCTAGCAGTCAGCAGATGGCCTTACTTTCCATTCATAGATAAAATTTCTAGTGACATCTATCTCTGGGTAGCTTATTTACACCTTCCCCCCTCTTTATTCTGAGTCTGATTTTTTTGATAAACCTTACTGATGTCAGATTTAATTATGTTCTAAATCTCATCATTTCCTGTGGCTTTTAATCATAAACTGTGATTTTTTCCCCCTGTATCTCTTGATAGGTAGCATAGTGTTTGGCCCACAGTAAAAGTTTTTGTATTTTTAAACTTTGTTTTGGACATTCCTTTTGTCTCATGGACAAAAAAAGAATCTTGTCATTCACTGTACTATTTGCTTATCTTGAGAATGTTTTGAAACGCACAAGGTATATTTGGTTGTCGCTGTATTGGGAGCATGCAATTGGAACATAATGAGCAGAGATCAGAGATGCTTAAAACCCTTTGATAGGTGGAATATTCCTGCACAGTAAACACTTGTCCCAAGGGAAGGCCAGTAGTCAGTCCTGAGAACCATTGCTGGAAGCTCTTCAGGGAAGCCTGCCTCTGCCTTGAGATTGGCGCTTGCCCGCAACCCTCTCAGATGGTGTCTGTGTTCACTCTTACCCTCAGGCAGTGGGACCAGAAGTATGGGCATTTCTTCTTGATCCTCACTGCTGCTTTCTGACCACTGCCTTCCTCACTCCCTGCACCCCAACCCCTGCCCACCAAAACAAAAATCCCAGCCCAGTTTGAATTTCATGCTGTATTTGTTTTAGAAGGAACCCATCTCACTCATATAAAAGAACTTTATGTTTCAGATTTTCACATGTCACAATCAGTGTGCATGGTTAAGAATCTGTATGATTATATTATGAATACAGTAAGATTATTTCTCATTTAATAAATACGCAGTTTATATACATTTGCTTTCCATCCAGTTGACTGATAAAAGTGCAGGCTTCAGGGCCCCCAAAGCCGATGCTCTGTGATAAGCTGGAGGGATAGGGTGGGAAGGGAGGTGCAAGGGGGATTCAGGATGGAGGGGACACTTGTTTACCTATGGTTGATTTATACTGATGTATGATGAAAACCATCACAATATTGTGAAGTAATTTTCCTCCAATTAAAATAAGTAAATAAAATGTTTAAATGTAGGCTTCGTTTCGTATAGTGAGTATAGTTGTTACTAATTTTGCTTTTCACTATTAGAATACTTTTGAAATGCCTTTTGCCTCTATAAGGCCATAAATATTAAACAAATATCAAACATTAAGCAAGCATCATTAAACATTTTGTAAGGGTTGTTTGTTTAAAATGCAAAGATAAGAAGTACATTGACATCATGAAACTTGTTTTATCAGAATGTGATTAATTATAATTCTATGTGAAATATATAGCTGTGTCTAAATATTATATCCTTAAAATTGAATTGTAATTTTTAACGGACTATCTTATAGAAGTGTGTCTAGTGTCAGGATAATGAATATTTCATGTGTTTGTATGTATGTGTATTTAATATATTGTTTTCTTTACCTGTGTTTTGCATAAAGCATTGACCTATATTACTAAGCATTACCATTGTGTCATTTTGGTTTTTAGGTTGTGGAAAATGCTCTTAAGGTGAACCCAGTATTAGGCCCGCAAATGTTTCAACCAATTCTACCCTGTATTTTCAGAGGTATTATAGAAGGGGAGGTAAGATTTTTCTTAAGCTTCTAATGTTAATGCTAGATTCTAGGGTTCTATTTTACTTATTTTCCTTATTCTTTGGAAAATTACGTCTTATTCATTGTTAGATATAAAAAGGACTTACTGTTTGATTATTTTGAAGTAAATTACCTCAATTTCAGGGTGGTTATACAGCTTTGCTATTTCTGTCTCTACATAGGAAAGTATGAATTTCCTTTGCTGTNAAACAAACTAGAAAAAAGAGCTTTGGGGTTCTTTTTTAAGGATATCCTGCTGAAAGGCAATGAATGAAAGCCAGACCGTACAGTCTCAGCCCTGAGAACTCTTAATATTCCATTTTCCATTCACCCTTGACAGTTTCCCTTCAAAGCTCTTTTTCCATATAACTCTTCATATGAGTTTGATTATGGATTTACTATTCAAGAATGAATATGTTTTAATCACAAAATATCTAACATGTAAGTGAAGATTACCCCAGTGTTGAAATGTTCGCAGTGAAGATGATGCTTCCACTTTGTAGGGTTCTTATACAGACCCAGTGAGATAATGCATGGAAAGTGCTAGTATAGTGCTGGTGAATCCTCTGTTGCATTAGCTATAGCAGCAGCTGCTGCTGCAGTGCTAGGAAATGATGCTTTTATTATATTTCATCCATGAGGGCTTCCCAGGATCCAGAGGTCCATTTCTTCAGTCATAGTACAATGTTGGATTTGGGAGGGGAAATAATGACAACAAATTATTGAGTAAAGAAAACCCCAATACATATTTGGATGGTATGCAAGTCCTACCGTCCTGGATTTGGAGATTTCTGTCCATACCCCCAAGAGATTTTACCTTTTCGGTGTTTCTGGGAGCCACTCACCCTCTGTGATGCCTGCAGTAAGTGCTGTCCACAATGTGATGGGGTTTTAGCACTGGTAGAAGGCCTTTCAGGTACAACATCCCGAAAGGATGCTGAGCATGCTCAAGCGTGGCTCTAATTCAAACTGGTCTACTTGCAAGGAACAAGAGTTTTAAAGCTAGATTTTGTAAGAAATTGTTACCAAAAGACATCCTAAAATTCTGTTTCCCTCTACAAGTTTGTTCATTCTCCTGCCTGCAGACTGAGATTTTTTGTTTCCTTGTCATCTCTACCCCTAACCCGTCTCTCCAGTTGCAGGTTGTACTTGGTTTGGTTCACTGTGAAGACCGTGGCCCTGCTTCTGTAAGAAATTTTAATGTCCTGCCCTATGGCTTACCCTAGTGTCTTAATAAGAAACAGCTTGATTAGCTTGGCTTAGATTGACTGCCCGCCCTCTAGTCTNCAGGTTGTACTTGGTTTGGTTCACTGTGAAGACCGTGGCCCTGCTTCTGTAAGAAATTTTAATGTCCTGCCCTATGGCTTACCCTAGTGTCTTAATAAGAAACAGCTTGATTAGCTTGGCTTAGATTGACTGCCCGCCCTCTAGTCTACAAGCCGCTGTGGAATGGAAGTGACAGTGCCTGCAGTTATCTTGTGCAGAATAGTGGCCTCCTAAGGAGGATCCCCTGGAGAAGGGAATGGCTACCCACTCTAGTATTCTTGCCTGGAGAATTCCATGGACAGAGGAGCCTGGTGGGTTACAGTCCATGGGATCACAAAGAATCAGACTTGACTGAGTGACTGAACAAGAAATTCCATTTCATAGTCCCCAGAATCTCTGAATATGTTACTTTAACTAGCATAATGGACTTTACAGATGCCATTGAAGCAAAGATCTTAAAATATAACGATTACCCTGGATTATCCAGGTCAAGTCAATATATTCACAAGAGCACTTACAAAGGAAAAGAAGGAGGGAAGAGAATCAGAGATGGAGATGTGATGAAGAAAACATTTTGGAGTGATGTGGAGCTATAAGCCAATGAAGGCAGGAAGTCTCTTGGGGCCAGAAAATCAAGGAAATGGATTCTCCCCTAAAGCCGCCACAAGAAATGCAGCCCTGAGACCCGTTTTAGACATTCGATCTCCAGAACTGTAAGAGAATAAGCCTGTGTTGTTCTATGCCACTAAATGTGCTGTAATTTGTTACAGTAACAATAGAAGACTAACACATGACCTCTTTGGAAGCAGGGGAAGCTGTGAGAGGAAAACTCCCTTTCTGTCTGATTCTGAGACCTCAGTTCAGTTCAGATCAGTCGCTCAGTCACGTGCAACTCTTTGAGACCCCATGAATTGCAGCACGCCAGGCCTACCTGTGCTTCACCAACTCCCAGAGTTCACCCAAACTCATATCCATCGAGTCAGTGATGCCATCCAGCCATCTCATTCTCTGTCGTCCCCTTCTCCTCCTATCCTCAATCCCTCCCAGCATCATGGTCTTTTCCAGTGAATCAACTCTTCTCATGAGGTGGCCAAAGTATTGGAGTTTCAGCTTCAGCATCAGTCCTTCCAAAGAACACCCAGGACTGATCTCCTTTAGAATGGACTGATTGGATCTCCTTGCAGTCCAAGAGACTCTCAAGAGTCTTCTCTAACACCACACTTCAAAAGCATCAATTCTTCGGTGTTCAGCTTTCNTGGAGTTTCAGCTTTAGCATCATTCCTTCCAAAGAAATCCCAGGGCTGATCTCCTTCAGAATGGACTGGTTGGATCTCCTTGCAGTCCAAGGGACTCTCAAGAGTCTTCTCCAACACTACAGTTCAAATGCATCAATTCTTTGGTGCTCAGCCTTCTTCACAGTCCAACTCTCACATCCATACATGACCACAGGGAAAACCATAGCCTTGACTAGACGGACCTTAGTCGCCAAAGTAACGTCTCTGCTTTTGAATATGCTATCTAGGTTGGTCATAACTTTTCTTCCAAGGAGTTAAGCGTCTTTTAATTTCATGGCTGCAGTCACCATCTGCAGTGATTTTGGAGCCCCCAAAAATAAAGTGTGACAGTGTTTCCCCATCTATTAATAGACTCTAAATATGTATGTTAGGAGCTTTTAAAGTAATATAAATATGTAAGTATACCATTGATAAATATTCTTTATTTGTTCCTGTCTTTATTATATATATACATATATGATACATATAAATATGTACATTATACACACATATATATAATCCATATAAATATGTACATAATACATATATATTACCTTATGTGACATATATATTTAGTAAGTTAGTTAGAACTCGACAGTATTGGCAGTTCATTCTAAAGAAGCAATATGAAGAAGAATATTATTTCATATCCCTGTTGATTGTTACTTTGTCAATGATTGTTTATTATTGTTTATACTTGTATCATAACACAGTTTTAAATGTGCTGTATTTTAATTGCACAGAGGTATCCTGTAGTAATGTCAACATATCTCGGAGTTATGGGTCGAGTCCTGCTACAAAACACTAGTTTTTTTTCTTCACTTCTTAATGAGATGGCACATAAATTTAATCAAGAGGTAAGAATCTATGTACTTAAATTAAAGAAAATCTTTATCCCAATAAAGTTTGGAAAAATTCTGGTGAAATAATGAGTCTATAAAAAAAACCTTGAAGTATTTAAATTTTATTTTTTTATTGCCTGAATCAAATTTTATTAATATGTTAAAGAATACAAAATGAAGTCGTACATAGTTGAATCATTCACAGAATTACTTTCAACAAGCATGATCTTGAAATAACTATTTTTGTTATTTTAAATCTTTAATAATCTATGTCATACAATAATTTGGGAAAAAGAAGAAAGATGAATCTGTGAGTGGCAATTTGAAACTTAAATTTTGTTCTCTCTCAAAATAGACAATGTTGTTCTACTTAACTATAGGATAGAATTTTGATTTGTTTATGGTTGTAGTCTTTGTTACCTCATACATAAAATGAAACAGGAATACTTTACATACAGTCATGTACTACCTTTCTTTCATTTCTTTAATGAGCTTGTTTTTAATGTCATGCAGTGTTTCTATCATCATTACTGTAGGAAATGACCTTTTCACCAGAAGTTTATTAAAAACATGCTAAATTGAAACCAATCACCTGAGTAAGTTTGGAATAGGTTCTTCAATGAGTTAGTTACTTGAGACTACATACATTATAGAAAAATATGATTTTTATGTCTTAAGTGATTAATCTGTTGAGGTTTATAAAATGTAGAAGGTAGAATGTACTTGACTGATATCTCTAGAATGGAGGGGCAATTTGTGAAAAATTTAGGTTTGTGGCTAAAACAGATATTACCATTTCCACTTTTAATGAAAATCCAGAGTAAGGAAGTGCAAATTGTAGAATGTATGTTAGTTTTTACAGAATTAGACTAACCTAATTAGAGAACCTAGACTTCATTTTGATGAATAGACAGAAAAGATTTTTCATTAGCTTCTATTAAATTTAGCTGTGAGGGAATAATGTTAAAAGTTTAAAGAGTGTATTCAGTTGAGTTCAGCAAAATCTGTTGAGTGATATTAGTAATAACTATAAATTTTTTGTATTATTTTAAATCCTCACAACAACCCAAGGAAGTAATAATATTTTTATATCTATCTCACACCTGAGAAAGTTGAGACTTGGAGAGATTTGGTGACTTGGTCACAATTCCAAAGCTAGTAAGTGATGGAATTGATATGCACACCCCAGTAACCTCACTTCATCTCAGTGACCACATTCTGCTGCCTCCTGTACATCCTGAAATAGGCACTTCTCCACTATATACTGGAGACACTTGGTTTGACAAGCTTGCTTTTTAAAGGGGGAAAGTACTTTACTATTTTGTAAATGTTGTTATAAGTCCTATGTTAGAATTATGTCCAGTATGCTGTGGGAAGTGAAAAGTTACTGTTAAATTTTTACCCGTTATTTTTTTTTCCTTCTGATAAGATACACATAGCATAAAATTTACCATCTTACCTATTTTCAAGTATGCAGGTCAGTGGTATTAAACATAATAATGTACAATCTTCAACACCATCCATCTCCATAACTCTTTCAGACTTATAAAACTTGAACCTCTGTACTCATCAAACAATAACTGCTCATTACCCTCTCCCTGTAGCCCCCGGAAACACCATGGTACTTTATAAAATGTACCATGATTTTTGACTACTCTAAATACCTTATATAAGAGGAATCATACAACGTCTGTCTTTTTGTGACTAACATATCACTTAAGCCTAATATTCTGAATGTTCGTGGTGTGTGTGTGCTTAGTTGTGTCTGACTCTGTGATCCCATGGACTGTAGCCCGCCAGGCTCCTCTATCCATGGGATTCTCCAGGCAAGAGTACTGGAGTGGGTTGCCATTTCCTTCTCCAGAGGTCTGAATGTTCATAGTATTGTAGAATATGTCAGAATTTGCTTTCTTTTTAAGACTGAGTAATATTCCATGGTGTGTGTGTGTGTGTGTGTGTCTATAATGTTACCATAAGATAATGGCTATATGACCCTGTGCTATACAGTATGTCCTGTGGTTTATCTCTGACCCATTTTGAGTTGAATTTTGTATATGATGTGAGGTAAGGATCCAGCTTCATTATTTTGCATATGGTTATTCACTTTTTACAGTGCCATTTATTGAAAAGATTGTCCTTTCCCCATTGAATGATCTTGGCACTCTTGTCAAAAATCATTTAGTCATTTATGCAAGAGTTTATTTCTGGGCTCTCTATTCTGTTCCATCAATCTATATGTCTGCTTTTGTATGATTATCACATAGTTTTGATTACTAAACCTTTGTAATGCATGTTGAAATTCAAAAGTGTGAGTCCTGTGGCTTTTTTCATCTTTTTGGAGATGGTTTTGTCTATTCAGGATCCTTTGAAATTCTCAATGAACTTTTTCTATTTCTACAAAGAAAAAATATCATTGAGATTTTGATAGAGATTGCATTGAAACTATAGATCTCTTTGAGGAGTAGTTGTTTAGTCACTCAGTCATGTCTGACTATTCGCTACCCAAGGGACTGCAGCACACCAGCCTTCCTTGTCCTTCACTGTCTCCTAGAGTTTGATCAAACTCGTGTCCTTTGAGTCAGTGATGCCATCCAACCATCTTGTCCTCTGATGCCCCCGTCTCCTCCTACCTTCAATCTTTCCCAGCATCAGGGTCTTTTCCAGTGAGTCAGCTCTTTGCATCAGGTGGCCAGTGTATTTGAGCTTCAACTTCAGCATCAGTCCTTTCAGTGAATATTCAGGACTGATTTCCTTTAGGATTGACTGATTTGATCTCCTTGCAGTCCAAGGAACTCTCAAGAGTCTTCTCCAACACCACAGTTCAAAAAGCATCAATTCTTCAGTGCTCAGCTTTCTTCATGATCCAACTCTCATATCCATACATGACTATTGGGAAAACCATAGCTTCAACTAGACGGACCTTTGTTGACAAAGTAATGTCTCTGCTTTTTAATGTGCTATCTAGGTTTCTTGTAGCTTTTTTCTAAGGAGCAAGCATCTTTTTATTTCATGGCTGCAGTCACCATCCACAGTGATTTTGGAGCCCAAGAAAATAAAGTCTGTCACTGTTTCCATTTTTTCCCCATCTATTTGCCATGAAGTGATGGGACAGTATGCCATGATCTTAGTTTTTTGAACGTTGAGTTTTAAGCCAGCTTTTTCACTCTCTTCTTTCACCTTCATCAAGAACCTCTTTAGTTCCTCTTCACTTTTTGCCATTAGAGTGGTGTTAGTGAAGTCACTCCGTCGTGTCCGACTCTTTGTGACCCCATGGACTGTAGCTTACCAGGCTTCTCCCTCCATGGGATTCTCCAGGCAAGAGTACTGGAGTGGGTTGCCATTTCCTTCTCCAGGGGAATCTTCCCGACCCAGGGATCGAATCCGGGTCTCCAGCATTCCAGGTGCTTTAACCTCTGAGCCACCAGGGAAGCCTTAGAGTGGTATTGAAAGAAATCAATTTATAACATGAAATTGAATCTTCTAGTTTCTTTGCCAGAGTGTTATACAGTTTAGAGAAATTGTGACTCACCCAATCCCAAACACAAACACACACAAATCCCAAGCAATTGGACACAACAATTCCCATGGTATCCTGAAAGAACTTACTGAATAAACATGGGAAATGCATTCCTTGGTTCACCTGCAAATAGGAAAACCACACTTCACCCTCTGAGCCACCAGGGAAGCCCCGATGGGAAAACAACAAACACTAAAATCTCCAGGGAGAGGATCAGTACAGGTGATATTCACAGTTCTGTACCCTGATCATGATTTGTGTCTGCAGGAAAAAGGTTGGACTCCTATGAAGGTAAAAGCCCTGACTTGCAGAAACAAGTCTATAATAAACTTCTCTGCTGAGAGCTGTGTGTCTGGGCTTCGCCTCCTGATGAGGTCCCTGTGGAAGAGAATCTATCCTAGTCCTCCAAGGCCATGCTGAAGAGAAGAACACAGATTCCACTTCTGAGCTCTAGAGAGTTCTAGACTAGAGAGTTCATTGGTCGTGAAAAGGGTTTTCAGGTGGAAAAGACTGGCCCAGGTCTGAATGCCTTATCTGTACCCAAAGCCTCTTTTTACAAGATCCTCTGGGCATTTCTAAGGACCCCTACCTCTCCCCGTGGTGTGGCCTTGACTCCTCTGACCTCCAAGACCCATGTCTGTGTCCCCTTCACCTCCCTGCTGTGGGGTCTCTTGGTTTTCCTCATGACTGTTTCAGAGAAGAGGGGTCAGCTAATCATCCATGCAGTGCATGATCTGGCTCAAGGGCTACAATGAACTTCACAGACCGGTGACTCAAATGCCTTTTCTACATATAAAACAATCCTGAAGGCAGAGGTAAGTGGTTTGCTGGCCAGTAGCTCGATCTTCCTTTCCCACGTGTTGACTGCCTGCCCTTGTGGACTTTCAAAAATATTTTCTGGCCAAACTGACCCCATTTCTCATGTATTCAGGCAAGAGATGACATTTATTACTGGAAAAACCCAGTATCTGTTGCTGTATACACTCTCGGTTCCTTATTTCAGTAGGATATGAATGTTTCATTATGATGACTGGATCCAAAAGTTATTCTCCAGTAATGGCTTTCAAACCTCCCATAATATATGTTTAAACTCTCATTAAGTGTCTTGTTTGAGTTAACTCATTGAAATTATTTTCAACTCTTCTACAAGATGGGGGAATTGAGGAATGGAGAGATACAGAGGGATGCAAGATTTGCCTGCCAAAGTTTTGAGTAGGTCCCAGATAGTCAGGCCAAGAATCCAAGTTTGTTTTTTACATTATGCTACTCATGAGGATCAAGCTGAGTGGTGAAGTAACTGATTCAGATGGTAAGTGATTTCTGAGTAAGTCAGAAGACTGCATAATCTGTCCTGCCCTAGAGCTTTGACTTTGTCAGCTCCAGGGCACTCACTCTGAGAGAGTGATCAATAAAAAATTGTACTACAGGTTAGTGCAAAATATCCTAAATATGGCCTCCTTTCATTTCATAAGGTTTACTCTCTTTCTCACGTTGGTATATTTGGTATAGCCGAGCTGCATTCTGAGTTTTAAAACCTGTATTTTCTCCTTCATTCCAAGAGTGAGGTTACTTTAAAGATTCTATTTCTTTAAAATCCTTTTTAACTTAAAAATCAGCATATAAAACATCAGTACAAATGAAATTAAAATCATATGTTTTCTTACTTAAACATAACCAAAAGGAAGCAAGTGTGGAGGACTTTACAATATCATGATTGATATTATTAATTACCAATCCCAATAATTTGAGTCTTCCCTGGTGGCTTAGATGGTAAAGTGTCTGCCTGCAATGCGGGAGACCTGGGTTTGATCCCTGGGTTGGGAAAATCTCCTGGAGAAGGAAATGGCAACCCACTCCAGTACTCTTGCCTGGAGAATCCCACCGACGGAGGAGCCTAGTAGGCTACAGTCCATGAGGTCACAAAGAGTCAGATCCCATATAAAACATCAGTACAAATGAAATTAAAATCATATTTTTTTTTACTTAAACATAACCAAAAAGGAAAGCAAGTGTGGAGGACTTTACAATATCATGATTGATATTATTAACTACCAATCCCAATAATTTAGATTCTCCTTGAATTTTGTGCTGTCTTTAATACTGTTAGTATCTGCTGACATCTGGTAAACTCCTACTGTGTACCAGCTAACGCTATTTATTCTTTACATCAGCCCTTTAGACACTGCTCTCACCAGCTTCCAGATGAAAACCATGAGGCTGAGAATCAGTGACTCAGGACCACCTGGTTCCCCTGCAGAGTGGAGATGGGCGCGATGGTCTGCCTTCATACTTATTTAGGGATCCTGGTCTTCTCAGTCCCTGATGATTTTCCTGCTATGGGAGAACAAAGTGACGTATCCATGAAATGTTTTCCCTCATTCTGTGCAGGACAGTGCACTTTCCTTAAGGTGCAGCAGGATGGACACTTAAAGGCATCTTCGTTTCAGGTATCTCTTTATCTGCCACAGGAGTTTTCTCGGAGGAAAGAAAAATCTGACTTCTTGAACTGTCATTTTAAAAATGCAAGAAATCATTGCATATTTAAAGGGGATAAAATTGCTTTCTTTATTCTATTCTTTCTATCTTGTTCTCACAAAAGTCCCGATCATTAATAGTTTGAGCAGACAGCCACCACTGTAGAGCTGTTTCCTCACAACCTTTCTACAAAAATGTGAAGAGTGCAGTTGACACCCAGTGTTACATATGGTGTGTCTGGAGTTCATACATGATGAAAGAAGTATTTCCACTAAGAAATGTTTGCCTTCTTAATTATTCCTGACATTTAAAAATAATTTTTTTTCTAGGCTACTGGTTTCACTCAAAAATATTTTACCAAAATATTATATGTAAAACTCTATAATTTCAGACTATTTGAATTATGAACTCAAACAATTCTAATCATTTGGGAAAAGGAGGCTAATGACTTGCATATTTGATACTGAAGCATCCCTATGCCTGCTTTCCGAGGCCCCTTTTAGGTGCAGCAGGAACCCAGACATCACATCACAGCTGAGCCCACTGGGCTCTGCTCTGGTTGCTCCCTTAGGATCCATCTCAGGCCCTGCCTCAGCCTGCTCTTCCTTCCTCTTCAAGCTCTTACCTACCTTCNAAGAGTTGACTCATTGGAAAAGACTCTGATGCTGGGAGGGATTGGGGGCAGGAGGAGAAGGGGACGACAGAGGATGAGATGGCTGGATGGCATCACCGATTTGATGGACATGAGTCTGAGTGAACTCTGGGAGTAGGTGATGGACAGGGAGGCCTGGCGTGCTACAGTTCATGAGGTTGCAAAGAGTTGGACACGACTGTGTGACTGAACTGAACTGAACTGAGGAAAATGAGTTCCAGTAAATCCAGATAGCTTTGAACAAGCAAAGATGTTGCAGAAGAGTTTGTCTCTTCTAAACATTTGAAAACAGTTGTCAGATAGTAGAGAAAACCAAGTTAATTATGAGTGATTTTATATTTTTAGGTAAGAAGTTGGGTTCATTGTAAAAGTCACTGTTAGAACAGTGCACCTGCTTAGTCCACCTCTAAGCATTTGCGAAGAGTTGACTCATTGGAAAAGACTCTGATGCTGGGAGGGATTGGGGGCAGGAGGAGAAGGGGACGACAGAGAATGAGATGGCTGGATGGCATCATGGACTCGATGAACGTGAGTCTGAGTGGACTCTGGGAGATGGTGATGGACAGGGAGGCCTGGCGTGCTGCGATTCATAGGGTTGCGAAGAGTCGGACACGACTGAGCGACTGAACTGAACTGAAAGCTTTTGCTAATCAAATTCTTTCAGAGTCATTTTCTGTCTTGAATGAAGAATACTTTTTAGATGAAAACCTGATTCAGTTTAGAGCCTAGAGTATTGAAGAATGGTGCTTTTGCTATAGGGAAATTGCTAGAAAATGACAGTATTTGTAGGCCCCTTTTCTCTTTAGACTTCCTTTTTCTCCCAAGGGATAGCATCTTTCTTCTTGTAAATACTTGTTGTGGAATTCAGGATGGGGGGGAGGGCTTTGGGGATTATGGTTTTTCACCACTCAGCATCTTGATTTTCATTTAGATCACCTAATTTTAATTTGTTTCTCACCTTGTCTTCCCCCTGTTCTTGATGCCTTGATTTGGAACTTCTCAGAATTTATTTTTGCAGATACTGAATCTTTGTACTCCCATAGGAGTGAGGATGGTGATCTGGAAGTTTCTAATTGTTCCTTATGCAGATTCTCAGCTAGTTTTCCTGTTTTTGAGCTCTGTGCCTCTGTCTTCTTTGTGGCTTGATAATTGCAAGATTCTGAGAAACAAGTCTGTTTGCATTAGACTGTTTTTTCCCCTGGCAAGCAGTTTGTTTCCAGGCTTTTTTGTTCTGCTAAATCACTTTCTAAGCACTCTTTCATCCACTTGCCATCTTCTAAGAAGTTGTTGCCATCTTTACCAATTGTAGTTTCTTCTCTTTTATAGACCCTGTGGGGTTATTTGTTTGCTTTTTATATTTATTTACTCTCATTTTAGTGGAATTTCAGAGGGAGTGAGCAAATGTTCAATGCTAAACTGAAATTATTTTCACAATGTCAGTATGCTTCTAGGGTAAATAACTTTTTTTTTTTTTTTAAGATTCAGTAAGTTGTTTGTAGCTGAATAATTGGAATAATATCTGTTTATCTTTTTACAAAACTAAGACTGAACTATACCTTGAGTATTTCTTTGTTTTCTAGAAATATTATCATCTTACTCTTTCTGGCAATACCCTTTAATTTAGACTTTGTAAATTTGGGGGGAGGAGTGAAATATTTTGATAACATACTTCAATTCTACAAATTTTTCATCTTGAGGAGATGACTTTCTTCAAGACCTGCCACTTAGATTATTTTTCCCCTTAATCTGTTTTAAGTGTTTGACTTGAAATAGCACCTATCTTTCTGATACTGGAGAGATTGAAGGTACTTTTTTATTTTTACAAGATGAATGATTTTTCATGGAATCTTATGTAAAAATGACATTTTATTGCTTGAATAGCAGCTGCTATGAAGTTTAGATTAAGAAGACAGCATTTAAAAAAGATCTCTATTTGCATAAACATTTTATTCTGTTCCTACAGGGAATATAATTATATAAAACTACTTAATTCTTACAGAAAGCATGTCATGTTCTGTAAAGTTATAAAAGCGATAGAACCAGTCAGAAATAAAATTGTTTCTTTCTACAATGGGTATTTATTTAATTGTGGTATCTTTAGCATGACCTGCCAGGGTAGATTCTGGCATTTGTTATCAAGGTAGAGAAATCTCATCATCTTTTTATTATGCTGCTTAAGAAATACTTTAATTTTAGAAATTAATAGTTCTCTGAAATACTACAGAATTTGTTTGCCTCATGATTCACTGTAACTAGTCATCAACATTTGTTACATTTGTCTTATTTCTGTTTTTATTATGTGCTGTTGTTTATAATAGAGCAGATAAATGTAAGTTATAAATAGTATTAGACCATAGAGATGTCTGTCTCTGCTGATTACATCTTCATTTCAGTCACATGTTACTCTAGCTTTAGTTGTATATATTAGATTTTAGTAACTTGATACTTTCTTTTGTATGGTTATGCTTTGTTTTTAAAATCTTGCTTACTTGATATTAATTGCAGTAAATCTGTTAAGCATCTGAGCCATTTGTTTCTAAATTAAGTGAACATTGAAGATACATGGTATAAATCAGCAGTTACTAGACTGTATTTCTTCATGGTGCCCTTAATGTGTTAGTAACATTTTCACAATGCCTCTAGAGTAAATATCTAACTGTTCTTTTGATTACATAATCCAAACAACTTAATTTGTATTCATGTCCTTATAACTTTGTATCTATTGAAAATTATACACAAAAATCTGAAGAATAACATCTTTATTTCATCCTTAAATAGCCGCAGTTACTGATTAGTGGAATATGAATGGACATTGGGCACTACCAAGATTCTTAAACCCTAGTTTCAGGTTGGACACCTCCACTATTTCATCATCTTGTTCTACCCTGATTTTTTGGTAGTACTGTGCAAAGATAGGAAGTCATCAAAGGGAATGTAATGTTAAAACTGGAAACTATATTGAACTAGTAGTTCTTGCAGTAATCAACAGATGTCACTGTGTTTCTCTGAATAATTTTAAATACTTTGTGAGTTCACTGTGGCATCTTAGGACACAGCACACCGTTTGGGGAGCTCAAGTATAAATGATTGTCTTGAACCAATAAGTGTTTACTTGACTGTTTCTTTTAAACTGTGTTGGAAAAATGTATTGAAGCATTTCTTGGAAAAATGTCAAGCACAAAAGTAGGAAAGTATGGGAACTCAAGGTTGATCTTATGTTACTAAAATCTCTGAAGTACAGATTTTGGTATTAAATGCACTTTTTAAAAGGTGTGAGAAGTGTACAAACGTTTATAAGCAAGCCTGAGACCCACTTCCAATCTACATGATGTGTATACTCAGTCGTGTTTTATTGTATAGATTCTACCTATGCATTAGTTAGGGTTCTAACTAAACAGCCAGTTCTGTGTGTACGTAGAGAGATTGAGAGATATACACACATACAGTTGTGCACACATGAGAAGCGGACATGGATATTAAAGGAATTGGCTCATATGATTGATTGCAGGGACTAGCAATTTCTAATTTTGTAGGGCAGGCTGAAAATAAAAACTTGGGCAGGATTTCTGTGTTACATTCTTGAGACAAGGTTCTTCTCTTTATAGGAAACATTAGTTTTTTCTTAAGGCTTTCATATGATTGAATGACACTGTACTCACATTATCTAGGGTAATCTACTTAATGTCAGTTCATTGCAAATGTAATCATATCTGCAAAATACTTTCATGGCAGCGTCTAGACTAGCATTTGTCCAAACAAGTGGACCCTTAGCCTAGATGAGTTCAACAAGTCTATTTGGCACTCAATTAATCAGCTCTCAAGATTAATTAGATTCCATTTCTGATTTTGCTCATTTTTTCCCCCCAGCTCACAGCTTGCCCCACATTCTTGTATTCCAGTTCTGTGGTTTGTTGGAATTGTACTTCAGCCTTTTTAATGAGGTTTTTGCCTTTAACAATACTTATAAGTAAAGAGCATTTCAAATATTTTGAGATGCCTCCTGGTCTTTTTTTCAGATGGACCAGCTTTTGGGAAATATGATTGAAATGTGGGTTGATCGCATGGACAATATTACCCAGCCTGAAAGAAGAAAACTTTCCGCTTTGGCTTTGCTTTCTCTTCTGCCATCTGATAATAGGTGAGGAAATGTTTACTTAGAATTTGTTTTGTTAAAGCATCAAAGTATTAGCACTGTTTTGGCTATTGGTATTGCTGTGTATTGCTGGGCAGTGCTGTTTTATGCATATGTATGCTAATGTTTTTAGTTGATAATCAACCAAGTGTTGATCTGGATCTAAAAAGGTGGGAATTGTGGGCATGGCAGTTTTAATTTGTTGGTGTTCATTTTACCAATTTATTTCATTTTTATCTGAATTCTCATTTTAAAAATAACCAGATTTTATTAGATTTAATTTTAGGTCCTTGTTTTATATAAATATATTAAATAAATAATAGTTCAATGTCAGTAACACTTCATAAAGTGTATTATCCTCCTAGTAATTCAATAGTTTGTTACATAATTGTTAATTTTGGATTATCTCTAAAGAAGCTTATTTTTTTCTTCTTACATAGATGAAGTCATTATATTATATTTTACAAACTTTATTAAAATTCTCATTTCCATAAAGCAAATACAAAATGCTTCGATTTGGGCATTTAAAGAAGAGTAATTTTTTTTTTTTTTTTTTTGGACCTTTATCACTGTCTTTGTTTGGCATTATATTACTTTTTGGGGTATTTTTAATTTTAGAAGTATAAAAGCAGGGCTTAAGACATCATGTTGTATGAGAATAATAATATATTAGATTTTTTTGTCTTAGAGAATTTTTACAGCACCTGTATCTTAGTGATAAATTAGTGNTATATTGAGATGTGTATAAGAGACAGTTTTAGAAGTATAAAAGCAGGGCTTAAGACATCATGTTGTATGAGAATAATAATATATTAGATTTTTTTGTCTTAGAGAATTTTTACAGCACCTGTATCTTAGTGATAAATTAGTGAAATAAGTGGAGTTAGCTTTATAAATTCTTTTTAAAAATTTATCATTATTTCTGGTATAGTAGTTTGGATTAAGAACACAGGTGATTATTTAGTCTTCACATCATAATAATATCATATGCTATTGTATGTTGTTATAAAAATAGATAATAATTTTTGAGCCCTTACTGTGACCCGAAAACTGGGTTTACCTCTTGGTGGCTGTCTAGCCAAAAGATACAGCCAAGTCAAAGACTGGGAGAATGAAGGATTTAGTACTTGCCACAAGTGAGGAGAGTACCAGGGATCTTCCCCAATGCAGTGTCTCCATGAACAGCAACTTTTGGGAAACTTGAAGCTACTGGTACATGCATAATTATGAAGGGGCATGGGTAGTCCACAGAGTCCAAGCTCTGGTTGATTGAAGTCATGAGGGTCAGTAAGGATGAACATCATCATCTCTTAGTTTCCAATTGATCAGGAGATTGAATGCCTGGGAAGTTTAAATTCTGCAAAACTGCTCAGGAAGGAAAGTGCTTCTTACTGTTCTTTACTGTTGAAACAGACCTGTGAGTTTTTACAGCTGGTTTGTTAACGTTTGCTATTATGTTTTGCTGTTGTTATGTTTGCTACTTCTCTTGCTTGAAAGCACTTTGTTCTTTTGTTCCCTTAAAATCATTATTATTAAATCCTTCTCAGTGTTAAGCATTGTAGCCTGGCTTAGATTACAAAATGGCATAGGCCAAAAATGGCTTCTGTTTTGTTGAGAAAGTCATGCCTCATTCTGTTTCTCTAGGGACCCCCTACCTTATATGCTTACATTACCATTTGCCTTATATTTCGCTAAGTACTTTACATTTATGTCTGATTTAATTTTTAAACAGTCCTGAGTTAGAGACATAATTGTTTTGTTTTTATAGAGCAAAGAAATAACTTAAGAATGTTAAATAACTTGCTTAGTGTCTGGTAAGTGGCATGTCAAAGGGAAAATTTTGACCTTGGGCAATTGATGCCAGAGCTTGCTCTTTTAGCTCCCAGGTGGATGTGCACAAGGGCAACATTATTTCCTCTCTGTGAAACTGAGTGGCATCTTACTTATTTTTGGAAGCCAAATTGAAGCTACCAACATTTTGACTTACTGGTCTTTCCTTTCTTTTTAGTAGAAAAACAGTGACTAGAGATTTAATAGGCCTTTAAAGTGGAGATGTTAAAGAACCTGTTCTTTGATATTAATCAACACTCGGTAAACGTTTGCTCAATAAATTAATGAATGGAAAAAAAACTAAGGTTGATAGAGCGTGTTAGAGTGTTCTCTAACATAAAGTACTGAGATTAAGACAAAATTTGAAATGACACAGGTTAAAAAATGAGAAAGATATTTAATTGTATTTCAAGCATATTTGTTTTACCCTTTTTGATATTATGGTTGACTTCAATATTTAATTTTGAAGGGGGATTCAGGATTGGGAGCTCATGTACACCTGTGGGGGATTCATGTCGATGTATGGCAAAGCCAATTAAAAAAAAAATTTTCCCAAAATATTTTTGATATGTAAGTTGTGAAAATAGTTGACTTCTCTGAAGAAAATAAAAAAGGCTTCTGTTAAGGTTAAAGAAAACTTAGACTGGGGCCTATGTCAGTTTACATAAATTAAAGGGCAAGATTTTATTAAGGCTTGAATTTCTCTTAAACATTAATTTATTTAATTTAAAAATATGATATTGGGCTTCCCGATGGCTCAGTGGTAAGGAACCTGCCTGCTAATGCAGGGGACACAGGTTCAGTCCCTGGGTCAAGGGGATCCCCAGGAGAAGGAAATGGCAACCCACTCCCATATTCTTGCCTGGAAAATCCCATGGATAGAGGAGCCTGGCAGGCTATAGTCCATGGGGTTGTAAAGAGTCGGACACTACTTAGCAGCTGAACACAGCACAGTAATCTATAATGGAAAAGAATCTGAAAAACAATATATAATCACTTTGTTATACACCAGAAACTAACACAACATTGTAAATTAACTATACTTCAATAGAAAAAATAAATTTAAAAAATATAAAAAGAAATTAAAAATTGTGAGTAAATAGCTTTCTAAATAGGAAAATCAGGTCTTATTTCTGTTTTTAAAATGAGGTATTGAAAAGTCTATTGAGTGGTTGTGAATTCATATCATTTTAAGGGTACCTAGAAAGTCTTAAAATAATGTGGTAATAGAATTTTAAAGAATAAAGATTTAACTTTATAGTCCTTGATGGATTAGTGACTAAAGAAGCATTGATAGATACAGGAAATGTGTCCATTTGAAAACAAAACAACTTAATTGCTCTAAAAATTTGCCACATTATCATTGGCCCATGACATAGCTTTGGAAAATTTAAGTTCAAGTGCTTTAGTGAAAGGGAATGTTGACAAACTGTCAGCAGTTTTATCATTTCCCGTTAAAACCTTTCTTCTGTTGGGTTGGCCTAAAAGTTCCTTTGAGTTTTTCTGTATGGAAAAATTTTTTGTCCAACCCAGTACTTAAAACTACATAGTTGATGGAGTTTGAGGAAAATTTTCCCCCTTTCATGTCCCCAGTGATATTTTCTGGTTAATCTCCCATATAATAGTAGTTTCTTTTACCTGCATTTCTTTTAGGCTTTGCAGTGTAACATTTCCTTTGCCTGAAATAAGCAGTCCTAGAGAATAATGTGTTGATGATGATATTTTGAATCAGGCTACGTTGGGAAATGTTATTTTCTTCTTTATTGTAACAGATTTCCACATACAAGAAATAACACTATTCTAAAGCAGGGTTTCTCAACCACAGTACTTTTGACTGTTTGGACCCAGATGATTATTTGATACTGGGGCTGTACTATGCATTTTAGGCTATTTAGCAGCATCTGTGGCCTCTACCCACTAGATGCTGGTAGAACCACTGATCTGAAGAATGGCCATTTGGGAAGCTATTTAAGCTATGTTTTACCATGATCCACTACCTCTGATTCAGATATCTGGCAAAGACTGTAGGCTTTAGGACCACACTCAAATTCTAGTGTCACTGGTCACTAATGACCATGGCCAAATAACTTCCTGTGCCTAAATTACCTTGTTTTGAAATGAAGATACTAATAGTATCTTCCTGATGAGAGTGTCATAAAGATTAAATGAGTTTACATATTAAGGTCACACAGTCTAGATAAATGAAGTTAGCTGTTTTTGTTTTATCCCTTTCTTCCTCTCTCTCAACCATTTCCTGCAGTCTAAGTTCTAAAAGAGTAAGTCTCTTTGTGTACCTGTAATCTTAAATTCAGGACATTTTCAGTATATTGAGTATTTATAAAACCGTTAATTCATTAAAAATATGTTAACCACATATGTCAAAGGTATATCACCTTCAGCTTAATGACCTTTTGTAGTGTTCTTTCTGCACTGTTACTAACTTAAAAATATATAATTTTGTCTTTGCCTTTGCCTTTTATTATGTCTTTTAGGCATTTTTAGTGTATCTTCCTGGTCACCTTCTGAATATAGTACAGTCCTTGTTTTGGCAGTTGTGTGGTGCAACTATCTTGTGTCCTTTTTGTTTTATAACTGGAGTGATTCCAAGTTTGAATTTTTCCATTTCTTAAAGTCTGTGTTATTTATGAACAAAGGCAGTAATATTTTCTTCTGCTAATTTTTATATGAAAATAACATTATTTACATATAGCTCTTCTAAAGTTTTCCAAAGTTTTTGTCCAAAGACATAGATTAAATAAAAGCTTTTTTCATAGATGAAAGTGAGAGTAATCAAACTTTCCTTTGGCTCTATTCTCTGAAATAGCAATTCATTCTCTAACTTCAGAGACATATTTTTATAATGTAGTTCTAAAAAGTTCAGATGTGTATCTCTGAGATCAAATGTTTTAAGAATTTAATTTTTTTTTTTTTTTAAGATTTAAGAAAATCACCCATGGGGAATGTTTTTCTTAAGCTAGTTGAATAAATCAAAAACAGATTGGCAAAGCAGCAGGGTTTTTAGGTATGATGGCTTGCTTTCCAGGAGAAATTGCCTTATAATAAAGTCCTCTGGGTATCAGATTTACTAGACATGCTTGGATTGGTCACTTAGTATCTCTCCATAATTCTCTTTTATCTCAAGAATAGTATAAATAAAATATCAGTATTTGGAAATTTATTATTCTGTACAAATTTTCTAATATAATTTTCTAGTAAACTAGTTTACAACTTTTAAAACAAGATAGTAGAATCATAGTGACAGGTTCCAAAGAGTAATACTTTGGTATAGTTTCAGTTCAGTTCAGTCGCTCAGTTGTGTCTGACTCTTTGTGACTCCATGAACCACAGCACGCCAGGCCTCCCNAGAGTGAGGGCTGCTGATGCTGCATAACTTTATATTACCCATTGATTTCTATGTACAATCAAAAAGGTATAAAAGGCCTTTCTAGACAATAGAGGCCGGGCCAGTCGCTGGACTGGTTTCCCCCGTGTCTCCTCTTTACTCTATTTTCTGGCTGAATTCCCATCTGGGGTGTGGAGGCTCGCCATGTTTACTTACTTGCCCCGGCTTTTCAGTTCTGTGAGAGAGAGAGAGAGCCCAAGGTGGGGCACTCTCCGATATTCAAACGGGCGGTGGCCCAAGTAGATGGTGCACATCTCTTGTCCTGAGGTTTTATTGGCTTTCCCCATCTTCTCCACCTAATTTTCCTGGTACACTGTTTCTTCCTAATCTAATCTTATGTTTCTAATTAAATAAATAAATAAGCTTTTCCTCGCCTATGCCATTCACGCTTTGAATTACCCTCGATCCACTGGGGCTGGACCCCGGCTTGTTACCTTTTAATTGTGATCCTGGGCAAGCTATTTAAATTCTTTACATTTGCTTCTTCATTTTTAAAATGAGGTCAATAGTATCTCTTTTGTAGACATCCTTTGGTAAAGGTTAAGTGAGATAATTCAAAACTCACTGGTTATTATTAGGTTTTTTGTATAATGTTACTTGCTTCTATGTGTTAGATATAAAGAACTCAATAGACATTACTTGCTGTTATATTGCTACAGTAGCTGCTATAGTTATTACTAGGTTACATTTCATTCTGTATGAAAAGAAGATAACATACATTTATTTTAAGTTTAGAAAAACTGATATATTCTACCAAAGGCAGCTTGTTCTTCAATTAGTATCATTTTTTCATTATCAGATTGGTGCTGCTGCATAGTATTGCCATTTTCATAGAGGCACTAAAATATTCTGTCCATGTACTGACAAAATTACTCTCCTGGGATTTAGCTGTTATAAAAGTAGTAAGTAATCTATTGTTCTGTGGGAGTTGAATTTCTGATATGTTGCTGGTCTTGCTGTTATTCCAGCTGAATTTAAAGCTGAATTTAAAGCCTTGACTAGATGGACCTTTGTTGGCAAAGTCTCTCCTTTTGAATATGCTATCTAGGTTGGTCATAACTCTTCTTCCAAGGAATAAGCATCTTTTAATTTCATGGCTGCAATCACCATCTGCAGTGATTTTGGAGCCCCCCAAAAATAAAGTCTGCCACTGTTTCCACTGTTTCCCCATCTATTTCCCATGAAGTGATGGGACCAGATGCCATGATCTTAGTTTTCTGAATGTTGAGCTTGAAGCCAACTTTTTCACTCTCCTCTTTCACTCTCATCAAGAGGCTTTTTAGTTCCTCTTCACTTTCTGCCATAAGGGTGGTGTCATCTGCNTGCCACTGTTTCCACTGTTTCCCCATCTATTTCCCATGAAGTGATGGGACCAGATGCCATGATCTTAGTTTTCTGAATGTTGAGCTTGAAGCCAACTTTTTCACTCTCCTCTTTCACTCTCATCAAGAGGCTTTTTAGTTCCTCTTCACTTTCTGCCATAAGGGTGGTGTCATCTGCGTATCTGAGGTTATTGATATTTCCCCCAGCAATCTTAATTCCAGCTTGTGCTTCTTCCAGCCCAGTGTTTCTCATGATGTACTCTGTATAGAATTTAAAAAAGCAGGGTGACAATGTACAGCCTTGATGTATCCTTTTCCTATTTGGAACCAGTCTGTTGTTCCATGTCCAGTTCTAACTGTTGCTTCCTAACCTGCATATAGGTTTCTCAAGAGGCAGGTTAGGTGGTCTGGTATTCCATCTCTTTCAGAATTTTCTACAGTTTATTGTGATCCACACAGTCAAAGGCTTTGGCATAGTCAAGAAAGCAGAAATAGATGTTTTTCTGGAACTCTCTTGCTTTTTCCATGATCCAGCAGATGTTGGCAATTTGATCTCTGGTTCCTCTGTGTTTTCTAAAACCAGCTTGAACATCTGGAAGTTCACGGTTCACATATTGCTGAAGCCTGGCTTGGAGAATTTTGAACATTACTTCACTAGCATGTGAGATGAGTGCAGTTGAGCATTCTTTGGCATTGCCTTTCTTTGGAATTGGAATGAAAACTGACCTTTTCCACTCCTGTGTAATCAGCCTAGTTTGTTTTAATTTGAAATAACTCGTCTGAATTTCTCTGTGATTAAAATATAGTGCAATGCTGTAGGGTCTTAAGAGAATCACAGAAATATGTTACTTACTGCTTATGGCATTTTCCCCCTGTGTTTGTATATTTGTTTGGTTAGGTCTTGGGAGTGGTCAAATAGTGAGTTTTATGCAGGTAATTGCAGTGATTATATGTGGTTGGGAAACAGCAGAGGCATGTTATTGTAATCACAGTTATATCAGCTTTTAAAAAATATGCAGATGGTGAATTTGGCTTGAATTATGTTATTGAATTAAAATATATATTGAAAACCTATACATAAAAAACTGTATTAACTTAAGTATTATGTGAATACAGAGGACTTTTAGGCATAGACATTACCACCGAGAAATTGATAGTTCTAATTAGGTGATGGTTTAGTCGCTGTGTCGTGTCAGGCTCTTGTGACCCCGTGGACTCTAGCCTGCCAGGCTCCTCTGTTCATGGGATTCTCCAGGCGAGAATACTGGAATGGGTTGCCATTTCCTTCTGCAGGGGATCTTCCTGACCCAGGAATCAAACCTGGGTCTCCTGCCTTTCATGCAGATTCTTTACCAACTGAGCTGTGAGGGAAGATGACAGTTCTAGTTAGGGGAGTATGTAAAAGAGTGGTAAACTTGAAGGGATGGTACCTGATACCGGGGTATTTGACAAGCAGAAGGTGAGTGTTCACATCACATGCCAGCAGAGTTGAAAAGGTAAATTTTGTGTACTTTGTGGCAGCAGAAGCTTTGTACTTGACATCTGACCTGTGTATGAAGAGTCTAGATCTTGATGTGGATATCCTGGCAAGAGTTTGAGGTATTAGGGGCATGCTTGTCTATAGAGCAAAGATACAGTAACAGAAAGAGGAAAATATTAGGTTACATCAGATTGGTTTAGATCATTTCAGTCTATGAGGAACAACCCCTATGAGAACAACCCATGCAGCTTTTCATGTTTTTATTTTTTGATTAGATTGTGCAGTATATCTTTCAGTAACAGGAGTTGGGAGGTGTAGACAAGATGGTTTAGGAAGATGAACAGTTGGTGCCATTAATGCATGTTCACTGAGTAGTTTTGTGGAAAAAAGAGGTAGATTATTAATATCTGGGCTTGGTGATTTAAAAAAATTTATTGTCATTTATAAAACTTTTCAAAGCTGAATGTCAGCTTGTTCTTCTGACCAGTCCTTTGAAAACCCAATGTCTCTCCCCACGCAGAAGTTTGGCACATTTGGAGGTATTTTGAAGTTTTTCTGTCCTTCCACCTTAGAATTTGAATGGAAATAGTCCATTTTGGTTTTCATTTCCAATACAAATTCATTGTACCCTTGAAACATATAGCAGAACTAAAGTGCCCCTACCTTCCTATCAAATATCAAGCCTGTGATACTGATGCAACAAACACTGAGCAGTATTTTTAAAGTTTCTTTCATGTGTTAGGGCAACATGCTGTGCATTCAGTTTACACATTATTGTTCAGTTCAGCCTGGCATCTTAGAAAAACAATTACTTATGTCTTCTATCTCCTGTCCTGACTGCTTAGGGAAGTTCCTGAATGCTTATGACTTTTAAATGACATTAAAAAAAAATGAAACTGATGGACTGGTTTTTCAGTTTTTGGTGGGGCACACCATGTGGCAAGCAGGACCTTAGTTCCCTTACCAGGGATCAAACCCACACGTCCTCAGTTGAAGTGCAGAGTCTTAACCACTGGACCACCAGGGAAGTGGGTGGTGGTTGTTCAGTTGCTAAGTTATGTCTGACGCTTAGCAACCTTCAGAATTAACATCATGAATGAGAAGCAGGTAGACACCATGTACTGCTAGATGTGATATTTCAAGAACATATCACTTATGTAATATTCCAACCAGGGAAGATTAACCTGCATCTAACCATGAGGAAATATCAGATAAATCCAAATGAGGAACATTCTGGGAGAGAGTTGATCTTCCCTGGTGTCTTAAACTGGAAAGAAATCTGTCTGCAATGCAGAAGAAGCAGGAGACCTGTGTTCGATCCCTGAGTCGGGAAGATCCCCTAGAGAAACGAATGACAACCCATCCAGTATTCATGCCTGGAGAATCCTCAGGACAAAGGAGCCTGGTGGGCTACAGTCCATGGGGTTGGAAAGAGTTGGACACGACTGAGCGACTAACACTTTTCACTTTTACATGTCATGAGAGTCTTCATGAGGAAATGAAAACCCAAAGAAACCATTAAACCTGTGTGTTTTTACACCAAGTTTGATGCAGAGTCATGGGAAGATATGTATGGTAAAGGGTATGAGATAAGTGTGTATAATAAACCAGGGGAAAATTTGCAAGCCCTATTTGTGTGGGTTCTTCTGAGTCCTCTTATCTTTGACGATAAGGGTGCTCCCTTCCTCCCAGTGTAGGAAGGGCATTTCTCACTGGAGGGTTTAATGACTTGTTTCAGGGGACAAGGGCAAGGAGTATGGGGCTGTGGCTGGGGGTGATAGAGATCAGAAAGAGAACTTCCTGCTTATGCTGTATGCACAGTCTCCTTCAGCTTAATGTAGTCAGTATGCCAGGATGCTGTATCTTGGGGTAGCATGTCCTAAACCCCATCATAATTCTTTAAGTTACGTGACATAATTGAAAAAAATCCTCTATGTTATTAAAAATATGAAAAAAATGAACTTGAAAAACCTAGCTCTTGTTTCATCTTTACGTCTAATTCATGCCATTTCCCTGTCATTTAGTTTTTTGGTTGCTGTTTTCTAATTTCTTTAATATAAATAGTAATAACAATAGAGACTACAAAAGATAGTCATGAGATTTGTGAATCATTTTGATAAAGATTGTCTCTGGAGTACACTTCTGATTTTTTATTGTAAAAAAAATACTGGGTTATACAAAATATTAATATGGAAATAATTCATATTATTATCTGAAGTAATTGTCTTGCTATGAAAAAGCTGCTTTAGTATCAAAGGGAGTTATAGTATACAATTATACATATTACTACTGATATTTTAATCACACTGTCAGGGTATTAGTACTATTAATAAGTCAGAATTAAATTAGAAAGCCTAAGCAGTCAGATTTTTGGAAAATTAATGACTGACCAGTACATAATATATACGGTGTATAGTCAGTGCTTTAAATCCTTACTTTAAAGAATTACATTATACACAGATGTGTTTTATAAATAATTCAGACTAATTTAGATGTATATATAATGAAAAGTCATTAAAGGGTCTCTTTCATCAAAGATTACCTTTGTCGGTGATTTGGTATACAAATTATCATTTTCCAGCTCAAGGCATATACCTTAATGAATTAAGGTACTTATTGGTGGTATTTAGTACTTTTTATGTGCCAGTTTTTTTTAAATCAAGAAAGGAGAGCACAGAGGAACAGCCTTTATGTTCATCATTCTAAATTACTTGTTTTGCTACCATTTTTTTTTAAAGAATAAAACAAAATTAAAGTCTCTACTGTATACTCAGAATATAGAAATATAAATATTCTATGCATTTAAAAAATTCACAGAAGGTACATTATTCTATTTATATCTTATTTCAACTTGTTTTTTCCATTTGATAGCTATTTGTAGTTGATGTATACAGAGTTTGTTCTAAGTATTTAAATAATACATATTTTTAAAAATGAAATATTTACGTTTGTGCATTGGGAAAACTCAGATTAACTGCCTTCTGAAAAAATAAGTTCCTGAGATTTCCTTTTAGCAAACTTTTGAAACACAGATAACATGACTTCCTGTCTCTCAGTTTCCTGTATCCATGACAACCTGTGTTTTACACACTGAGTGTGGAGGAACTAATGTGAAGAGTGGTGTTTCCTGAGCAAATTGTGACTTAAAAAAAAAAAAAAGGTGGAGGGGTGGAGGTCAACAGCGCCACAAAAGAAATGCAGTCTAGAAATGTCGTTCTTCAGATTTATAAAGAAAACCGTTGCTTGAATCAGCCGAGTGTTAATAACATGAATTTCCTGTTCTTGGTAAGATTATTTATTTAAATATGAACTTTTAGCTGAAACAAGAAATAATTTCATTTGTAAAAACCTATAGTTTAAAGAGAGTTTAATTGTTCTGTACTGAATTTGTGTTTTCTAAAACTATGTTGTTAAATTGACAGTAGACTTAAAGTTGATGAAGGGCATATTTATATCCAAGATCTTTATCTCTGCATCATCATTTGTCAATTTTGTTATAGTCAGTTGTAATATTTTAGGTTAACTTAGCAAACATTTTATTTTGCAGTTCATTTAATTTGATTATCATTTTGTTAAACAGTGAGTTAATGGCCTAGAGGTGCTAATAATTCTAGAACATATTTCAAACTTATTATTTTATGCTATCACTGTAGTATGATTTATGATATTTAGTATTATGGCTAATCCTAATAAAATAGGGTATAGAATTTCTAATACTGTAAAGCTTTCAGTTAAAGAACTTTTTGATGATTTAAAGTTTTACCTTTTCTTTTTGTAGCCAATTTTGATATGAACAGAGAAACCAAGAACAGGGCTATGTGTGGAGTACGTTTTTCTCTGCCTTGCCTACGACTGTTTCTACTCGTTACCTGTTATCTTGTATTATTATTCCATAAAGAGATTCTTGGATGTTCGTCTGTTTGCCAGCTCTGCACTGGGAGACAAATTAACTGCCGTAACTTAGGCCTTTCAAGTATTCCTAAGAATTTCCCTGAAAGTACAGTTTTTCTGTATCTGACTGGAAATAATATATCTCATATAAATGAAAGTGAATTAACTGGACTTCATTCTCTTGTAGCATTGCATTTAGATAATTCTAGCATTGTGTATGTATATCCAAAAGCTTTTGTTCATTTGAGGCATCTGTATTTTCTGTATCTGAATAATAATTTTATAAAACGCTTGGATCCTGGAATATTTGAGGGACTTTCCAATCTTCGTAATTTATATTTACAGTCTAATCAAGTATCTTTTGTTCCAAGAGGAGTGTTTCATGATCTAGTTTCAGTTCAGTACTTAAATCTGCAAAGAAATCGCCTCACTGTCCTCGGGAGTGGTACCTTTGTTGGTATGATTGGTCTTCGGATACTCGATTTGTCAAACAATAAAATTTTGAGAATATCAGACTCAGGCTTTCAGCACCTTGGAAACCTGGATTGTTTGTATCTAGAAGGTAATAATTTAACAAAAGTACCATCAAATACTTTTGAAGTACTCAAGAGTCTTAAAAGACTTTCTTTGTCTCATAACCATATTGAAACAATACAGCCCTTTGCATTTAAAGGGCTTGTCAGTTTGGAGTATCTCCTCCTGAAAAATTCAAGAATTAAAAATGTTACTAGGAATGGATTTAGTGGAATTAGTAACCTTAAACATTTGATCTTAAGTCATAATGATTTAGAAAATTTAAATTCTGACACATTTAGCTTGTTAAAGAATTTGATTTACCTTAGGTTAGATAGAAACAGAATAATCAGCATTGATAATAATACATTTGAAAACATGGGAGCATCTTTGAAGATTCTTAACCTGTCATTTAATAATCTTACAGACTTACATCCAAGAGTCCTTAAGCCATTGTCTTCATTGATTCATCTTCAGGCAGATTCTAATCCTTGGGAATGTAGCTGCAGACTCTTGGGTCTTCGCGACTGGTTAGCATCTTCAGCCATTACTCTAAACATCTTTTGTCAGAATCCCCCATCCATGCGTGGCAGAGCGTTGCATTATGTTAAATGGACTGACTTTACAAATTGTGTTACATCTTCTACAAATGTATCCAGAACTTGGGCTATAACATCTCTTCATATTTACCACAAGACCACTACGTTAATGATGGCTTGGCATAAAATAACCACAAATGGGAAACGTTCGGAAAACACTGAGAGTGTTACTTTCGGGGAACGAATTCGTACTTCACCTGCCGGTAGATTTTTTCAAGAGAATACCTTTGGTAACCCATTACAGACTACTGCGATGTTACCTGTGCAAATACAGCGTACTTCTCCTGTTAACTTGAACTTGGAAAAAAACAGTGCTCTACCGATTGATGCTGCTTCAGTATCAGGGAAAACATCTTCAATTTGTACACAAGAAGTTGAAAAGCTGAATGAGGCTTTTGACATTTTGCTAGCTTTTTTTATTTTAGCCTGTGTTTTAATTGTTTTTTTGATCTACAAAGTTGTTCAATTTAAACAAAAACTAAAGGCACCAGAAAACTCAGGGGAAAATAGACTTGAATACTACAGCTTTTATCAGTCAGCAAGGTATAATGTAACAGCTTCAATCTGTAACACTTCCCCAAGCTCTGTAGAAAACCCTGGTTTGGAGCAGATTCAACTTCATAAACAAATTGTTCCTGAAAGTGAAGCACAGGTCATTCTCTTTGAACATTCTGCCTTATAATTCAGTTAAATAATGGGCTGTAAGAAAACCTCAGTGTCCTGGACATGAATAAAACTGAAACATCCTTATAGAATTATAGACTTTATTTGGGTATATAATGATTTCTGTGAGCTTAGTATTAATAAATACAGGTTTTTAATAATTTGTGAATACTGTATTCATTCCGTAAATATTGTCTTTGATAGGCACTATATCAAGTAATAATAATAGCCAACATTTCTGTGTACCAAGCACTATGTTAAATATTTTACATATAACACTGAATCCTTAAAAAGCCTATTAGGTAATAATATCTTCATTTTGCAGATAGGGAAACCTAGGCAGAGTGAGTTAAGAAACTGTCCCAAATTCCAGAGGGCATGCTTTTAATTTTCTGCTGTCCTGCTGCCTGGGTGCTAGGGTTATAATTGTGAACAGCATGGACATGGTTCCTATTTTTGGTAGAGTTTGAAATGTTGAGGAGGACACATAGGGTTATTGTACAGTATGGTAAGTACTGCACTTGGAGGTACTGTTTTGTATAACATATATGGAGACGAGAGAAGGCTTTTATAAGAAGAGGGACATTGAAACTGGCCTGCAAAGAATAAGTAGACATTAGCCTGGAGAAGAGAGTTGAATAGTAGGTAGAGATAACATTGTATCAGAAGGGTTGAAGAAATAGAATACTGCTTTCAGGAACTAAAATGCACTCCATCTGGAGTTGTGAATGGTATTGAGATCTGCAGCTAGAGAGAAAACTCAGATGATGAAGGATATTTGTAATTTCATGTTTTTCCCTGGAGCAGCAGGGGCCATGGAAGGATGTTAAGCAATGGTAAGAGTAGCAAATGCTATTGTTTGGTGACACATTCAGTGCTTCTTTTAAACATTTAGCATTTGACAAATACAAACTGAAAGTGCACTGTTTCTGGAAGTAACAAGACTAGAACTGGGATTAATCTGAATCATTAATCCAGGGGAGAGATGCTGGAGCCCTGGACCAGGGTACTGACAGAGAGGATGGATGGATTCTAGAGCTACTTTGCAAGGTGCCTTGGTGATTGGCTGAGGAGTGGCAGATGAGGGAGAAATCATTATGTTAGGTTTTGGGGAAACATTTGCCTTAAGATTATAGGCAACATTCTAGAAAACTTCTGTTCATTTATAAACCACATACAGAACAAAATAGACCTGTTTGAGTCACCACTTAGGTCAAGAAATAGAACATTCAAATAGAACATATACGGGGACTGTTCTTAAACTTGAGGATTATAGAGATAACTAAGTGTTTAAGCTTTAAGGTGAAGGGGCTGCCGCTGCTGCTAAGTCACTTCAGTCGTGTCCAACTCTGTGTGACACCATAGACGGCAGCCCACCAGGCTCCCCCATCCCTGGGATTCTCCAGGCAAGAACACTGGAGTGGGCTGCCATTTCCTTCTCCAGTGCATGAAAGTGAAAAGTGAAAGGGAGGTCGCTCAAGGTGGAGGGGACCCATATGTAATTAGGACATTTTTACTCCATTATCTTACCCACAGCACAACGAAAACAGCAAAGTCTGTCATGTCTGTTTTTAAGGGTTGTAAAAATGGCAGGGGAGGGGCCGGAAGGGGAGGAAGCCTGAAAACCTTTTCCAAGGCTCTGAAAATTGGCTTTGATGTTAGGTCTTCCCACCCACCAAGTTGACTGTGCATGCACTTCCCCCCATCCTGTTGCACTTCTTGTTCTTCCCACCTCTTTGCTTGTCCTCTGTTACTAGGCCAGACTGAAAAACATATGCATGGACTTGCAATGTGTTGTGCTGCTCTGGACTAAGAGTAAAGAGAATGGGGTAGGTGAAACCAAAGAGGAGGTTGTTCTCTTTACCAGTTAGACTTTGTTTATATGCATCACCCACTGAATAATAATACTTTTTTGTTTCTCCTTAGAAGCCCTGTTTCATTTCTCGTTAAAACTTGTATTTTTCTTTTCTGTTACTGGACTTACTGATGAGGCCTTAGGTGGGTGAGGAGGGATATGAATCAGTTGTATCATTATTATCTAGATTGTTAATGATTTCACAGTTAGGAGCACTATTAACAGGATAATGGGCCCACTTTTTTCAGTATTACACCATCTCAAGTATAGTTTTTAAAGACATTTATAATGGTGAGGTCATGCGTCCAACCCCATAATTATCAAATCTATTCAATTCTCTTATGTTACTATAAAAAAAAAAAATAAAAACAAGAAAAACGCAAGAACCAGTTTGTCAAGTGATTCCTATAAGCATTGAAAACAAATATTGGTTAGGTTTTTTCACCCTAGTGTCTTTTCCAAACGGTTCTATACCAGTCATCGATCATCTCCTTTTTATGGGACTTTAGTATATCTTCATTGAACAGTATTTCTTAAAGCATAGTCTTCCTGTTGAAAATCATGTAAAATGGCAGTTTCTTCCCATCCACTACACACAGATCATTTTAGTTATTTCTTATTGTCTTAAAGAAAATGGCTTGCTTTTTCCCCCCACCTCTCTGCACTCATTAAAAAAAAAGTTAATTGGAAGAATGGTTTATAATATGAGCTTCCCAGGTGGCACTAGTGGTAAAAAAAAAAAAAAAAAATTACCTACCAATGTGGGAGATGCAAGAGATGTGGGTTTGATCACTGGGTTGGGAAGATCCCGTGGAGTAGGAAATATTCTTGCCTGGAAAATTCCATGGACAAGAGGAGCCTGGAGGGCTACAGTCCACGGGGTCACATAGAGTCAGACACGACGGAGCATACACACATACAACGGGAGAATGATTTATAATATGAAAGACTNGTGGGGAGGGTCAGGGGTACATGGCAAGAACTGAGTCCGTGGAGTAGGGGGCAGGTGGGAAGCAGCCAGAGGAGGGTGAGGAGTGAGAGGGAGGCCAGGGTTAAAAGTAGGCAATTCTAAGAATGCAGCTGTGAAGGGGAAATGAGGGGGCCAGCTGGAGAGGTTTTTAAAGCCTGGAAGCAAGTGGTGGTTGGAGTCCACCCCCTATCTCCCCAAGGTAGGAGGAGAGCAGGAGAGAACAGAGCCAACGGGAGGGCTCAGGGCAAGTTGTGGAAGGATGTGATAAGGGCTTGTGTCCAGGATGGAGGCTGTTCCTGGGTTCCGGGAGCCCATATCAGGCTGCCATTTCCTCCCCATCCCTACCCTCTTCCTGCCCTTAACTAGGCCCTCCCTGGACCTGGAAGACAGAAGGACCAAGTCGCACTCTGGAAGAAGCTCTGTCTCCGGAGGTTCTTCTGCCAGTCTGTGAGTTGGGGCCAGGGCTCGGGGAGGCCGAGGCCTGAGGGAGGGATAACAGCCAAGGGCTGGAGCTAGTAGTTTAGGCTTTGCAGGGCAAGGGGAGGAGAGGGGAATGAAGGGAGAGAGAGGTGTGGGAGCTGAGTTTCTGGAACAATCCTAGAGGCCATATTGGGGCCAGGGCCTGCAGGCATACTGCTGGGGGGCCCAAGGGGTGCCCACTCAAGCCCCCCTTGCCCACAGGTCACCATGCCCATCCTCTTCTTGCTGCTCCTGCTGCCAAGCCCTTCACACCCCGTCCCCATCTGTGAAGTCAGCAAGAAGGACAGCCAGGTAGAAGTGAACTGTGAAAATAAGGGACTGAAGGCACCGCCTCCAAACCTGCAGGTCGACACCGCCAGCCTCCACTTGGGTGAGAACCCCCTGGGCACTTTCTCCCTGGCATCCGTGGTGAATCTGCCCAACCTCACTGAGCTGTTCCTGGGTAAGAGTCAGCTGACCAGCCTGCAGGCAGACGCGAAACTGCCGCGGCTGGAAGTCCTGAATCTAGCCCACAATAAGCTGAGAAGCCTGCCCGAGCTGGGACGGGCACTGCCAGCTCTCTCCATCCTGGACGTGTCCTTCAACGAGCTGACCTCATTGCCTCCTAACACTCTGCATGGCCTGAGCGACCTCCAAGAGCTCTATCTGCGCGGAAACCAGCTGAGGACTCTCCCCCCTGAGCTCCTTCTGCCCACACCCCGCCTGAAAAAGCTCAACCTGGCTGAAAACGACTTGCAAGAGCTGCCCACTGAGCTTATAAAAGGGTTGGATGAACTTGACACCCTTTACCTCCAAAAGAACAGGCTGCGCACGATACCAACGGGCTTCTTTGGGATGCTCCTCCTGCCTTACGCTTTTCTCCATAACAACTCCTGGTCCTGCGACTGTGGGATCCTCTATTTCAGCCGCTGGCTGCAGGACAACCCCAGCAACGTGTACGTGTGGGAGGAGGATGTGGACATTAAGGCCATGACCCCCGATGTGAAGAGCGTTCGATGTGTCGATACGAACGGCACGTACGTCTACAGCTTCTTGGGGGATGGCTGCAACATTCCTGGTGACAGGGACAACCTGGACTACGATGAATACGATGAGGAACAGGAGGGACCTGTCGCGAGCACTGTAAGCAGCCTCTCTAGCCACACCAGGCACTGGGACTATTTAGCACTGCCTACTTCGCCAGGCAGTCAGGTGTCCTCCTTGCCTCCAGTTAAGAAACTGACCACGATCCCAATTACTATAGACTCCATTACCTCCTCCAAAACTCTAAAACCCACTACTGAACCCCCCACAACCCCAACCACCCCAGAATCCACTACCNCTATGTGTCTGTATCTATTTCAGGTATGTGTGTTCCTCTCTCAGTTAGTGTGTGTTTAACTCTGGTGTGTTCCTTTCAGTGTGTGTGTGTGCTTCTCTCTCAGTGTGTGTGTGTGTCACCCTCTGTGTGTTGTTTCAGTCTCCCAGTGTCTCTCTCAGTGTGTTTGCATGTATGTGCACATCTCTCTCAGTGTCTGTGATTTTCTAAGTTGTGTGTGTGTGTGTTTAAATCCTATTTATTTCCTTGCTAACATTTGTCAGTGGTCACTTTTCATGTGACCATGAAGAGAATTAACTGTGTAGAAAGATGTATGTTTCCATTTAAGTGACAGAAATATTTTCAGTCTAGATCTGGAAAATAGAGGAGAGGGGACCTGATTTTAGTATAAATGGTGTGATAGGAATTCTGGAATAAGACTGACATATCAGTGCTTTTTCCCTTTTTTTTTTTCCCAATAAACTGTTCTTTACTTAGATTTGTTAATATAAGCAGAAAAGTATACTTAAGAGAATATTTTATTTGGTTGTGGCTTTTAGTGCTTAAAAATGTATTTATTTTCTTAAATTACCCTAAGTTCATCCACCCTCTAACTTGGGATTTAATGTGAGTTCAAATATTATTAGGTACAATGTATAAGTTGTGATCTAGTTAGAGCAGATAAAATTTTAAAGTGACTAAAGTTCTGGTTTCTTTCTGGGGCTTGCTACTATAAAGAACTTAAATCATCAACTTTAGGTTATAAAACTGTTCAGAACAGGTTATTTAAAATTTTGTGTTCTTGTAAATGTTGTGTTCCTGAATACCTGTTTTTCTCCAGGGCCCAAGGGGATGAAGATGTGATGTTAAGTGTGTAAATTCATCACATTGAGAAGTTATTTAAGACACATGGTTTATGATGATGAATCAGTGCTCACTAGAAAATTACTAATAACAGTTGGACAAATGAAAAGAAACTAGAGTCCTATTCACATTTAATCTATTATTTATTGTTTGCGTAACCAGATGAATATTAGACTTTTTTTTTTGATTTGTGCCTTTGGGATTAAGAATTTTACATTATCTTTCTAGGGGCGTTTTCTTTTCTGAGCATCTGTTGTTGAGTGTGTAATGATACAAAAGGACAGAAATAGTTTTAAGCTACCATGATTTTTTTAAGTTGGGTGAAAAACACAAGAAAGGAGGATTTTTGTTTCTTTAGTATTGTGCATAGTTTTCAAAAGTAAGGAAAAAAATCACTTTCCTTGAAGTTTCTGCAATTCACATATTCTGCAGGTACTTTTATATACCCGGGAAGTAACCTCAAAATGTCATACCTCTGGGAAATACTAAAATTGAGAGCTGTAGTTTCACTCCTGTGCATTTGACTAAAAAAGAAAGTTTACTAAAAGTGGAATTGTTTTCAATGATCAGGTGATTTTTTACCTACTGAGTAAAATTTTTCATGCTCTCACCTAGTTATTTAATGTTTGTGTATATATACATATATATATTATGTATATACACACATATATACAAAACAAGTAGATGTTTAAAAAGGCCTGCTTTCTTTCTCTAGTGTAGGTTAACTCTGGTCTGTGCAAATAAATTAATGTATCAACCAAATATGTACAATAAGAAAAAAATGATAAGTAAAAAGGAAGATTACTAATACTTCTCGCCCTTCAGTTTTAATTTTATTGTCTTTTTTCATCCTTGAGGTTAAACATTCCTTGCATTATCTAAGATAAATGTTTCAGACATAGGTTTCAATACAGCAACTTTCTGTTCTGTCTTCGGCCTCATATCTGGTGTAGATGAATCGGTTGTAATGTTATCTACAGCTTAGTTACCCATACTTGTAATTTAAAAAAGAAATAAGTAAAAATAATATTGTTTATAAAACAAAGGAGGGCAGTTTTTGAGCTTCGGGGATCATAAATTCCCATGATTATTTATTCTATATTCCCATGATGCATAATGTTCCCTAAGGGACTCCAGGAGGTCTTCCTGGCCCACAGATCAGACTCGCGTCTCTTGTGTCTCCTGCATTGGCAGGCCGATTCTTCCCTGGTGACTCAGATGGTAAAGAATCTGTCTTCAGTATGAGAGGCCCGGGTTCAATCCCTGGGTTGGGAAGATCCCCTGGAGAAGGGAGTGGCTACTGATTCCAGTATTCTTGCCTGGAAAATTCCATGGACAGAGAAGCCTGGTGGGCTACAGTCCGTGGGGTTGCAGAGTTGGACATGACTGAGTGACTAACATTTTCACTTTCCACTTGGGCAGCCCAAGTTAATCGATATCCTGGTATGAATCCACCCGCTTTTAATACTCAGTAAGCCAGTCTACTGAAGTCTGCTCATGGGACTACACTAAGATAGAGTTTTGGCTTTAATAATCAGCTGTCGGGTTTTTTTGTTTGTAAACTCCTGAATGTTGTTTTTCTACTGTGCTGTAGAAAACCTCAGTTTCTATGTCCATGGATACAGAAGACCTCATGTACTACATCATTTTAGAGTACAAGCAACTTGAGCATCCATGGGTATCCAAGCACAGTTGTATAGCCTAGCATGGAGTTTGGCTGATTCTTTCAGGGGCTCTAGACGGCTGTGTTCTAGCATGTGAGCTGCCACTTGTACGCACTGGGTTTCAGAAAATCAAAATTTCTACAAGTACATGGTCTCCTCTGGCTACTTTTTACTTCTCCACATTATACCTGACACCAGATTCGAATGGATTTACACGAGAAGACTACTATTAGGAGATGATACACTGAGAATTCCAATAATGTGTTACTCATAAGTCCAGTATGTAGCACATATGAAAGGAGGAACTGAGCTTTTTTCATAAACAAAAATAGTATAATACCTAATTCTTGGCTTCTTGTGTTTAAAGAAATAATGTATGTAAGATTATCTAAGTATAATGACTTTTCTCCTCTCTATTGCGCCAGACCCTTTGCTGTTTGATTCCTGGTTTATAGCTCTCATTTGATTGTTTCCATTTTCGATGTCCAATTACATTTTAAAGCATGTAATTCAGAAGGATCATATATTACAGAAAACAAGATTCTTAATTTATAAAATACAGCGTTGAAAGAGAATTATGTGAATAAAAATGAAAGCAAATGCCTAATATTCAAAGCTTCATATAGAATACTGTATAAAACTTTTACTTTAAATGCTTTGTTTTAAAGTATTACATTTTACATATTTGGAGGGAACATTTCTGTAATCCTTCAAAAAGGACAAAAAGAAATTATAACTTCATAGTGCTTCTTTTCTTTAAATATCTGTTCTGTATGCCAGGAAAGTACAAGCCTCTTCTAGCTTTTTTGTTACCCCGTTATTCTGGGATTCTTTTCCCAAACTGCTTAATGAATGGTAATTGAGTTGCATCCTTCTGAGTGATTTTTTGAATTTGAATGCTCTGAAGATACATAACTTCTCCTTTATTGATCCCCAACTATGGGCTTCCCAGGCGGCGCTAGCGGTAAAGAATCTGCCTGCCAATGCAAAAGACGAGGATTTGATCCCTGGGTTGGGAAGATCCCCTGGAGGAGGGCATGACAAACTACTTCAGTATTCTTGCCTGGAAATCCCATGGACAGAGGAGCCTGGCAGGCTGCAGTCCATGAGGTCGCAAAGAATTGAACATGACTGAGCACACTCACACATACAAATATTGCATAGAATCTTTTTCTTCAGTACTTCTCTTCTAGAATCGACCCTTTTCATTCAAAGCCAAATTACATACCTTTCTACTCTGGGCCATAGTCATTTTCCCTCTTGAAATCCGAGCCTCACTCCCTCTGGTACCTAATAGACACTCCAGAGTGAGCATGGTGTCCCTTTGTCTACTGGAATTAACCCTCCCCTCCCCTGGTGGCTCACAGGGTAAAGCGTCTGCCCGCAATGCGGGAGACCCAGGTTCAATCCCTGGTTTGGGAAGATTCCCTGGAGGAGGAAATGGCAACCCACCCTTTTACTCTTGCCTGGAAAATCCCATGGACGGAGAAACCTGGTAGGCTATGGTACATGGGGTCGCAGAGTCACACACAACTGAGCAACTTCACTTGTACTTTTCACTTTCCACCAGCTAGATCTCTGCCTCTTGTGTCCTTTTCTGTGCAGCATGGGTCACATTTTAGTGGGAAAAAAAAAAAGACAGACAGTTCTTCACCCCTACAAGACAGGCGTCTGTCCAAACTTCTCTTGGTAGAGTTAGAAATTCATCTGCAGGCAGGGGAGGGAAGAAAGGGGGTGAATCCGATGGTCACTTGACTGACTTCTCCAAGCCTGAGTAAGCCACGGGCCAGGACAAGGCTTTCTTCTGACTGGTGTGTGCAGGCAGGGTAGAGGGTGGACCTGTTTCCTCTGGCCCGTGTCCAGTCTGCTTCTGGGAATATCCTTATCCCATCTTCTGTCAGATTTTGACACTTCTTGTCAGTCATTCACTAGTTCTATTTTTTGGCTTTCTGTAAACCTCAGGTTCCTAAACCCGTTAGATTTCTGTCAGAACTATTCAAGCTTTATTCTGGTTCCAGCAGTGTCAGCTAAACAGTCTTCATTTATGAGAAAGGGCTGAAGTTACTGCTTTGGCAGTAACCATACAGTCCAAAGTTTATCTTGTCTACGTTGCAGTTTGATTATCATAATCTGGTCTCAGCTCATTCCATAAATGAGCATATCTGAATTGAGGCCTGATTATGTAGAACTGTGTTATTTTCTAATTATGGCAAAGATATGTCTTCCTACCCTCTCCTCAGAAATGTGTGCCCATGCTGGGCCGCCTGGGAAGCGTGTGTGTGTGTGTGTGTGTGTGTGTGTGTGTGTGCGTGTGCGTGTGCGTGTGCGTGTGTGTGTGTATTCTTTTTCAGGTTCTTCTCCATTGAAGATTTTGACAAGATACTGAATATAGTTTCCTATGCTGTGTGTGTGTGTGTGTGTGTGTGTGTGTGTGTGTGTATTCTTTTTCAGGTTCTTCTCCATTGAAGATTTTGACAAGATACTGAATATAGTTTCCTATGCTATACAGTAGGTCCTTCTTGATAATCTACTTCATATATACTAATATATATCTCTTAATCCCCAATCCCTAATTTATCCTCCCCCACCTTCCCTCTTTTGTATCCATCAGTTTGTTTTGTATGTCTTTGAGTCTATTTGTTTCATAAATAAGTTACTCTGCATCATTTTTTTAGATTTCACATATTAGGTGATATCATACAATATTTGTCTTTCTCTGTTTAACTTCACTTAATATGATAGTCTCTCAGTCCATCCATGTTGCTGGAAATGGTATTATTTTATTCCTTTTTATGCCTGAGCAGTATCCCAATGTGTGTGTATGGGTATGCGTGTATATAAAGCTCATCTTCTTTATCCATTTGTCTGCAGATGGATATTTAGTTGTTTCCTTGTTTTGGCTGTTGTAAATTATGTTGCTTTGAACTTTGTGGAGCTTGTATTCTTTTGAATTAGAGTTTTCATCTTTCCTGGATTTATGCCCAGAGTAAGATTGCTGGCTCACAGTGGTAACTCCATTTTCTGTTTTTTAAGAAACATTCATTCTGTCCTCCATGGTGGATGCACCAAGTTACATTCCCACCATCATTGTAGGGGGGTTCCTTTTCTTCTACATCCTTGCCAACATTTCTTATTTGTACCCTTTTTGATGATGGCCATTCTGACTGGTATGAGGAGATACCTCATTGCAGTTTTGATTTGCATTTCTCTAATAATTAGCAGTGTTGAACATCTTTTCACGTGCCTCCTGGCTCCAATGCCTTTTTCTAAGATCTTTCTCACTGAACCACATAAGGCAGACTGTGTGTTTCTTTAGAGATATATTTTTTTTAGTTCTTTTTTTTCCCACTTTTTAATATATTTTTTTAAATTTGAGTGTAACTGCTTTGTGCTGTATGCTAAATCGCTTCAGTTGTGTCTGATTCATTGTGACCCCATGGGCTGTAGCCTGCCAGGCTCCTCTGTCCATGGAATTCTCCAGGCAAGAATACTGCAGTGGGTTGCCATTTCCTTCTCCAAGGAATCTTCCCATCCCAGTGATCGAACCCACGTTTCTTGTGTCTCCTGCACTAGTAGGCCTGTTCTTTGCCACTCACACCACCTGGGAAGCCCATGACTGCTTTACAATGTTGTGTTAGTTTCTGCTGTACACGGTGTGAATCAGCTATATGACCTAGAGGGGTGGCATGGGGGGGTGGAGGGAAGTTTTTTAGTTCTTATGTGAAGGATATATAGTGATGTCAAAAATGTATACTATTTCAATAGGCTGTTATATCCACATGAAAATGTAATAGTTCTATCAACTTTTTATTATTTTGCTGATCTATTGATTTAGTTCTCTAAAGTCTGATCACACTTGAGAGTACAGACATACGATTTTGACTTTACAAAGGCAGGAACATTACCCAAACTGTGTTGACTTTGGAAACTACTTTACTGAATGTTTTAAAACTTAATTATGCTTATTAATGCAGTATGAGAAACATGATATGTCCCATGCAGGAATGATACTATGAATTCTCTGGAGAAAAGTTAAATAATTTAAAATTTTAAATTATTTTAAAATTCAAATAGCATAATTCTGTGTACCAGTGGATGGTTATATACGTCTCCTTTTTTAAAGTCAGGCTTATTAAGGTACAGTTCACATAGAGTAAAACCTCTTATGAGCATACAGTTTTGACAGATATACACAGTATATAACGGTGCCACACTCAAGGCACAAGATGTAACCATCACCCCAAAAGTTTCCTTGTGGTCCCTTTCCCTGACAACCACTGATGAAGTAATTTTGCCTTTCCAGAAAGTCACATACGTAAGTGAAGTCATGCGGTATGTAGCCTTTCAAATCTGTTTTTCTTAGCATAATGTTTTTTGAGATTTTTTTTCCAACTTGTTGTGTGTATCTCTAGTTTGTTTCCTTTTATTGCTGATTGTTCTGTTGGACAAGTGACCCACAGTGTATCCATTTGTTAGCTGGTGGACATTCGGATCATTTGCAGTTTGGGGTTGTGAATAAAGCTACTATAAATATTCACATACAGTTCTGAGAATACTTGTTTTGGTCTTGGGTAAATACCTAGGAATGAGATTGCTTACATGTATGGAATGTTTAACTTTATAAAAATTGTGAATGTTTTTTTCCAGAGTGGGTGTTTATTCTTACTGGCACTGTATGAGAGGTCCTGTTATTTCTCACTCTTGCCAGCACTTGGTATTGTCAGTCTTCATCGTTTTACTTTTTATTAAAATCTCATTACAGTTCTAATTTTTATTTCTTTGATGATGAATGATATTGAGCATTTTTTCAAGTGCTCATATGCCATCTGTATGTCTTACTTGGGGAAGTATCTGTTCAAATTTTTGCCCTGTTTTTAAAATTGGATTATTTGTTGTCTGAGTTTTCAGAGCCAGGATCTTCATCAAATATTTGTTTTATAGATATTTTTTCACAGTCTGTGGCTTCAACATTTTGTACCTTTATCTTTTTAATTATAACATTAAATAAGACTATTATAATAAAGAAGGTTAAAGTATTTCTTTCCCATCTAATCTACCCATGTAAGTATTTAAGGATAATGGTAATCTAATGAAAGAAAATTTTAATGTGATATACAAAGTACAATTTCTGCTTTAAGAAATATATTTTGAAAGTTTCATTTATACTTTCACACTAAAATCTATCTTCATATTCAAGAGGATAGTTAGGGAGGGAAAAAAGCAATTGTCTGTTGAAATAATCCATTTCAACATGTTTTGCTCTTCTTGTATTCTAGTGTTATCCAGGATAAATTCTGTGGTATTATAAACATCTCAGTGGAGGGCCTACATGACGTCATGACTGAAGATCCTGAAACGGGAACTTACAAAGAGTAGGTGTATCATTTAATTAATTGCACTTGAACTTTGGTAATTAATTATACCTACATTATTTTTGTTTATCATAACCATATAAGCATCATATGGCAGCTTTTAAATTTTGTCTTTATAAAAGAAAACTTTTGTTATTTTGCTTGTAATATTGTTTCATCTTGAGATAAGCTAAATTTTTTAATAGTGAAATTTTGAATTGGGGTTCTTTGGTCTAGTCAGTCGTTTTATGTCTTGACATTAGGTTTAAAAAAAATATTGCCAAGTGTAGTTTGACATATAAATTCCCTTTTTAAGATTTTTAAATTGATTTATTTTTAATTGAAGGATAATTGCTTTACAGTATTGTGTTGGTTTCTACATACATCAACATGAATCAGCCATAGGTATACGTATATCCTGTCCTTGAACCCCACTCCCACCTCCCACCCCATCCCAATAGGCATACCACCTTGAATACGCCTGATCTTGTCTTTCAAAATATTTTGAATATGTTCTTTTTTTTCCACTAACAGTGTTCCCTTGCCCTTCAGGCAAGTTATGGAGAAAAAGGGGAGTGGGTTAGTATCCTATATTTGTATTTGACTGGTTGAAGCAACACTGGCACTTCTAAGATAGTAGAGGGTCACATGGTACTTGACTAGTTCCAAAAGAGAGTAGTTCCAAAAGAAATTTCAGTTGATCCTTGCACAGGGCGGATGGGGGTTTGGGGCTCCAACCCTCTTCACAGTTGAAACTCCAAGTATAACTTTACAGTTGACCCTCTATGTCTGAAATTCTGTATCTGTGGAATTCAACCAAGCACAGATTATGTAGTACTGTAATATGTGTAGCACTGTTCTATGAGTTTATTGAAACAAATATACACAATTCAAATCTATGCTGTTCAAAGGTCAACTGTATTCTTCAGGAGCTTAGTTAAAATCATGTTATCAGAAATGCTGATAATCTCACATTTATCTGTTAATTCGAATAAAATTTTTAATCATCATATCCTTTCATAGTTAGTAGAATTATTACACCTTTCCTATTAATACTGATATTAATAAAGGGAATATTTCATATAATGATAAGGAAGGCTTCATAAGATTCCAGACTGCTTGACTTCTCCTCAGTAATGTATTTAGCCTGTTTTCCTGGCTTGAGGATGGCCATTCTAAAGGTGTGATGTGATATTGTGGTTTGGGTTTCCATCTCTCTGGTGATTGATGATGTTGAGATATTTCCTGTGTCTGTTGGCCATCTGTATGTCTAATTTGGAAAAATGTCTATGCAGATCCTCTGTTTTTTAATCAGATTGTTTGATTTTTCGGTATTGAGTTGATATAATCAGTTGATGTATTTTGGACCTTAACCCCTTATCAAGTGCATGATTTGTAAAGATTTTCTTTCATTAAGTTGCCTTTTCTGTTGGTGGTTTCCTTTGCTGTACAGAAGTTTTTGGTTTGATGTAGTCCCACATGTTTGTTTTTGTTGCCTTTGTTTTCAGAGCAGATATAAAAAATCATCACCGAGACCAGTGTGAAAGAGCTAACCACTGTGTTTTCTTGTAGGAGTTTTATTGTTTCAGGTCTTAAGTTCAAGTCTTTGATTCATTTTGCATTAATTTTTTGTATTGAGTTTATCTTTTAGTTTTATATTTTTGCATGAGTTTCTTTGTAATTAATAAAGCTGTTACTTTATTAAACCAGGAAAATATATAAATGATGCTTATAATTTGCCTTCTACTTGTCTTTGTTAAGACTGGATTCCCTTTTTTTCCTTAAATTATTTTTAGGCACATTGAGAAATGAGATCCTGTTGCCAAATTTGGGAATAAGGAAGAACAGAGACTCATAAGTTGTGGTTTTATAGTTAGAGAGTACAAAAAATATTGCCATCAAGGATGTAATTTTTTTAGAAACAGATATAAAATGTAGGCTTTTATAAGCATTTTAACCCCTCTTGATATATTGACTCACCAGACAGCTTTTCATAATGGAATAGAGAATATCTGAAGCAGCCTTGGTTCCTTGACTCTGACTTATATCCCCTCTGTATTATTCTAACTTGTGTTGGTCTCAGTGACCTCCTTGACGCCTCTCTCCAGTTAATCCTTCTGATCCATTCTGCTCCACTTATTAAAATTAGTAGCCCAGTTTTGTATCGCATGAAGTCGATGGGACACTGTTTTTTGCTGATCTTCAGTTTACATTAATTGGCCTTTTCTCTTCCTCTCTAAATTCTTTCCCCTTTCCCAAATGTGCCATTTCCTTTGACTTGTAACATTTCTTCTCCTTGGCAGTTCATGCCCTCAGCATTGCCCTGTGTAGCAAATACCTACTTCTAGATTCCTTTCCATAATCTTAGTAAAAATTGATTGCTTCCTTCTCTGCTTCTTGGTGGCTCAGATGGTAAAGAATCTGCCTGCAGTGTAGGAAACCTGGGTTCGATCCCTGGGTTGGGAAGATTCTCTGGAGAAGGGCATGGCTACGCACACCAGTATTCTTGCCTGGGAAATCCCATGGACAGGGGAGCCTGGGGGGCTGCAGTTCATGCGGTCACAAAGAGTCAGACAGGGCTAACAGGAGCGACTGACACTTTCACTTTCTGTTCCTTCATGGCACTTGTCTATACTATGAACATACAACTGTTAGTTGGATATATTCAATTTAGTGGTCATAAGAGGATTTGAGGCAATGAGTAGGAAAAACACATGCTCTTTGTGACTGAAAACTATAAATATGGGACTGAAGGAATTTAAACAAGAAACCTTGAATGGAGAAACATGCCATCCAGGTATAAAACAGCCTTGAGTTTACTAACTACCAGGACAAAGAAAAGCATTTGGAATTACCTGGTTCCTGTTATCCTGTGGAAGGAAGTAGGTGTGTCAAGAGAGGGGGACTGTTTCTTGCCCTGAATCCAGAAGTGAATTTTTGATGAGACTTTTGTGATACTTATATAAGGGACTGTAGAAGGATTTTCAGCTGCAAGTAAGAGAAACCCCTGAGTCAGCTGAATTTAACAATAAAAAAATTATTATTTTTCTGACCCAGAGGAATGATATGGGGAGGGAGGTGGGAGGGGGGTTCAGGAATGGGAACACGTGTACACCCGTGGCAGATTCATGTTGATGTATGGCAAAACCAATACAATATTGTAAAGTAATTAGCCTCCAATTAAAATAAATAAATTTATATTAAAAAAAATTAAAAAATCATTATCTTTTAAAACAATTGCAAGTAAGAGAGGGTTTCTCAGGTGGTGCTAGTGGTAAAGAACCCACCTCCCAATGCAGGAGACCTAAGAGAAGCAGGTTTGATCCCTAGGTTGGGAAGATCCCCTGTAGGAGGGCATGGCAAGCCACTCCAGTATTCATGACTGGAGAATCCCATGGACAGAGGAGTCTGGCAGGCTACGATCCATAGGATCACAAAGAGTCTGACACAGCTGAAGTGACTTGGCACTCATGGATGTGAGTGGGAGGCTCTTGGATTAGCTATTCGTGACCGCACAATGCCTTAAAGACCCAGTTCTTCCTACTCCATCCCCTCAGCACATTAGCTTCATATGCAGGCTGCTTACCCTCATTGTCAAAAAGTAGTTCTAGACATTACAGTTCATGACACTGCCAGTGCCAGACGAGTAGTCATCTTTTTCCTCGTGTCATTTTAACATCATAGGACACTGTTCTAGAAGTCATTTCATCAGATTTCCCTCCATGTCTAATTGGCTAGAATTTCTTAAACATACTCATGTTGAAACCAGTCATTGACCAGGGGAATAGGATTTCCTTGATTGCTTACTGAGCCACTAGTGCTGGGGCTCAGATCAGCTTTTTCTGAAGCATATTGTGGACATGAAACAGGACGATAAAGGACAAGTTCAGGGCTCTGTTGGGAAGGAGGATAATTATACAGGTGACCTAAGTGTCCACTGCAGAGACCAATGGAATAGCATCAGTTCTAGTTTTCTTATCTCCTTAAAAAGTGGGTTTCTATAAATAAAAGTTGCACCTTTAAGCCAGAAATAATAATTTCATATTGCATGCTAATACTGTTGGTTGTGTTTGGCTGGTTGGTTTCTTGTTGGGAAAGGTTCTGAGTTAGCCAGCTAGAGGGCCTGGATATATTTAGTGAATGAGTGTAGAATGTGAGGGGTGCCTGCCTATGCTTATATGTTAGTTGTCCCTATTTTAAGCTGTTGTTATTATAATTTTATTACAATTACTTTTATTGCACTCACAGCCCACATCTTTTAGCTTAGTAAAATTCTGTTAACTTTCACCTTGTTTTTTGTGTAAAACATGATTCCCTATCTTTAATTTCTATCAACAAAATTAGATTTGACTTTTACTTGAAGATTTTCCTGCAGGATAAAATTTCAGCTTTGGTCTTTTCAATTTTTTTTTTTCATTTTCCACCTTTTGAAGACCCAAATGAATGCAATTTTCAGAATTGCAAAGTACAAATATCCTGCCCTCTGACAAAAATGTATATATTTATATTCAGAGTGTACTTTATTATCAATAAATCTTTAGGGAAGGGAGAACAGAGAGCTTTTCACTGTACAAGAGAGTTAACAGATTTTTGAAATGTAGTGAAAAAATTTGATACAGTATAAAACTTACTTCAGTGGAGATTCAGATTCATCACGATTAAAATTCAAGTCTGCTGCAGACTTCAGAGAGCTAATCTGAAGGAGCTCCATCTTACTCAGTTCTAATACAAACTAGAATAGAAACTTTTCCTAGCCTTTTCACTTTATTAGATACCTTTTGAGTTTAGATAATGTCATAATTTTCCAACTTTGTGCTCAAGTTATTTGGCCAAGTAGTTGACCGTTGAACAGTGCAGGGGTTAGGGGCATCCACCCTCTGTGAATGTGAAAACCCGAGGAAACCTTGTAATTAGCCGTCACCGACAGTCGTCTGGTTCCATGTCCTCAGATTCAACCAGCCATGGATTGTGTAATACCGTAGTATTGTTTTAATTAATTACTTTTGGCTGTGCTGGGTCTTTATTGGCGCATGCAGGCTTTCTCTAGTTGTAGTGAGAGGGGGCTGCTCTTCACTGCTGTGTGTGGGCTTCTCATTGCGGGGACTTCTCTTGCAGAGGAGCATGGGCTCTTGCGTGCCTGGGCTTCAGTAGTTGCAGCACGTGGGCTCGGTAGTTGTAGCTTGCGGTCTCTAGAGCACGGGTTCAGTTGTGGGATATGGCCTTAGTTGCTCTGCGGCAGGTGGGATCTTTCCAGATCAAGGATCGAACCTATGTCCCTTGCCTTTGCAGGCAGGTTCCTAATCACTGAACCCCCAAGGAAGTCCCCGATAGTATTTATTATAGGAAAAAAATCCACGTATAATTAGACTCCTGCAGTCCAAACTTGTGTAGTTGAAGAGTCAACTGTACATCATGGTGGACAAAAGCAGTGCAGCTCCAAAAGACTAAAGCCACGAAGTGAGTTAGAGATTGAGCGCTTGCTGTTTTTCAGGGTTTCCGATGTCCAGTTTCAGGTTCTTAGTATTTGATTCTATCAGGTGGACTGACTGGGTCAGAGACAGTTGTTTAAAAAACCGAGTTTTTAATGATCGGGGATAGGAAGAAAAGGATATTCACGTGCCCTACAAGACTGAGTCTGATCAAGTTTCTGGTTTCAGCACTTGTCCCTAACCCTGAATTGAAGGTTATTTATATAGCTAAGTCAAGAAATGCCCTTCACGTATACTTGCTACAAAACATAACAGAAAGCAAGCTTTCTTTGCCACAGTTATTTATTGGTTAAGAACTTAATGACTCTGATAAATTACTGAAGTCTGTTCTAAATTAGGAACAGTAAAGTTCATTCTTTTAACTTGATTCACTAGAGAGTATTCATCTTGTCTCCCTGGAACCAGTGTTGACTGAATAGGAAGCTATCTTATCTCTGCTAATGTAAAGAGCAGTGATGCAGATAATCAAAATAAAATGGTCTGTAACTGCCCTGCAGTGCTATCAGGGACAAGTTCTTCATAGCATAGTAATGTCATTTGGAGCACAAAATAGATTGTTACATAATTAATAGTGTTTTAAAGATGTTACTGTTTAAATTATTGTTATTGTTATGAAATATATACAATAATCTAGACATATGAAGATTAATGGTAAAAGAAAAAGTTTTAATTTTAAGTGTTTGTAAGTATCATTTTTAGAAAGAGTATAAAATGTACACCTTGCTTTTGTCAAGTGGTTTATGGTTCAAAAGTTTCCTATAAATGAATGTCTTATGATTTATTACCTAAATATTCAAGCAAAATGCTCAATGCAAAAGGTATGTTATAGACTTTTTAAAAATTTATTTAAAACTTTTTTTAAAAATTGCAGCTGTATGTTAATGTCTCATCTTGAAGAACCAAAAGTAACAGAAGATGAAGAACCACCCACAGAACAGGATAAGAGGAAAAAGATGGTAAGTTACAAAAGTAGCTTCTAAAATCTGGGAAAATCATATGTCATCATTATATTCTGGAGATTTGAAGATACTCGGTGGTCCATTCTTCCATCTGTCGATCCATCTGTCCATCCATTAGTCCATCCCTTGTTGCAGAATCAATGTAAAATAACTGATTTTGAAGTTTTGGGTGTACTTCTAAAACAGATAAATTGTATTCCTAGTGCAGGAAGTTGAATTTAACTCTTGATCTGAAATAATTGTTTCTTGTCTTAGCAGAGGACTTACTCTTTTACTTAAAAGAACCATGTGATCCTCAAACCTTACTTAAATTATAATGCTCATTCTTCTGCTTTGAGATTTATTAACATTTCCTTTTTCCCTGTTAGTTCATGGATCTTGTAATGAATTGTTTTTTGAAATATAAATCTTTATAAGAATGCCTTTAAATTAATTGCTAGATTGTTTTGAAAACCATGACTCTTACTACAAGAGTCTGATAAGAAAAGAGTTATTTATAATCATAAATTTGTAAATACTTTGACACATGAATATAAAATAGGTACAAATAGGTATAAATAAATTTTTCTCCCTTTTCTCTTGAAATCTGCTCTAGTCTCCTGACCTTACCAGATAGTAACTTTATCGTGCCTTCTGTCCTCATTTGCAATTGAGAACGCCACCACGATCTACCTCAAAGGTAGAATAAATAAATTAATATATAAAATGATCATGAGATAATGCTGAGCACCTAATAGTTAATGTTGGGTATCATTATTTTAGTCTACTTGTGATATTCACCTCCTGAATTATCCCACATTAATCCTCAAGGGTTTCATCCTCAGTGTATAGCTGATACTGCACTGTTCTGACAGCTTTCTTTGAAACTGTGTTTGAGTTTAATCCATTTTATTTGTTTTTATGCTAGGTGTCATCTCCCTAGCACTAGTGTAAAAGAAAGGACAATATTCAAAAATTTGTAAAACCTGAATGCTGGTCCTGTGTGTGGTGTTAAATTATGACCTTGAGCAAATCTCTTGAGAACTGTTTTCTCTTCTGAGAAATGAGGGGGAAATTGGATTAGCAAATTCCAAGGGCAGTAAGCTAAAAACTTATTTGTGTGGTTTTTTTTTTTTTTAGCTCTTAATACTGTTCCTTTCCTTCCCCAATATATAGAATCCCAGTGAAGTTTTCAGTTGTGAGTGTACCTCTGGAAATAATTCTCCTGTGAAATGAGACTGTTAAGTAGTATCCTAAATACATGAATAATGCANGTAGAATGTGAGGGGTGCCTGCCTATGCTTATATGTTAGTTGTCCCTATTTTAAGCTGTTGTTATTATAATTTTATTACAATTACTTTTATTGCACTCACAGCCCACATCTTTTAGCTTAGTAAAATTCTGTTAACTTTCACCTTGTTTTTTGTGTAAAACATGATTCCCTATCTTTAATTTCTATCAACAAAATTAGATTTGACTTTTACTTGAAGATTTTCCTGCAGGATAAAATTTCAGCTTTGGTCTTTTCAATTTTTTTTTTTCATTTTCCACCTTTTGAAGACCCAAATGAATGCAATTTTCAGAATTGCAAAGTACAAATATCCTGCCCTCTGACAAAAATGTATATATTTATATTCAGAGTGTACTTTATTATCAATAAATCTTTAGGGAAGGGAGAACAGAGAGCTTTTCACTGTACAAGAGAGTTAACAGATTTTTGAAATGTAGTGAAAAAATTTGATACAGTATAAAACTTACTTCAGTGGAGATTCAGATTCATCACGATTAAAATTCAAGTCTGCTGCAGACTTCAGAGAGCTAATCTGAAGGAGCTCCATCTTACTCAGTTCTAATACAAACTAGAATAGAAACTTTTCCTAGCCTTTTCACTTTATTAGATACCTTTTGAGTTTAGATAATGTCATAATTTTCCAACTTTGTGCTCAAGTTATTTGGCCAAGTAGTTGACCGTTGAACAGTGCAGGGGTTAGGGGCATCCACCCTCTGTGAATGTGAAAACCCGAGGAAACCTTGTAATTAGCCGTCACCGACAGTCGTCTGGTTCCATGTCCTCAGATTCAACCAGCCATGGATTGTGTAATACCGTAGTATTGTTTTAATTAATTACTTTTGGCTGTGCTGGGTCTTTATTGGCGCATGCAGGCTTTCTCTAGTTGTAGTGAGAGGGGGCTGCTCTTCACTGCTGTGTGTGGGCTTCTCATTGCGGGGACTTCTCTTGCAGAGGAGCATGGGCTCTTGCGTGCCTGGGCTTCAGTAGTTGCAGCACGTGGGCTCGGTAGTTGTAGCTTGCGGTCTCTAGAGCACGGGTTCAGTTGTGGGATATGGCCTTAGTTGCTCTGCGGCAGGTGGGATCTTTCCAGATCAAGGATCGAACCTATGTCCCTTGCCTTTGCAGGCAGGTTCCTAATCACTGAACCCCCAAGGAAGTCCCCGATAGTATTTATTATAGGAAAAAAATCCACGTATAATTAGACTCCTGCAGTCCAAACTTGTGTAGTTGAAGAGTCAACTGTACATCATGGTGGACAAAAGCAGTGCAGCTCCAAAAGACTAAAGCCACGAAGTGAGTTAGAGATTGAGCGCTTGCTGTTTTTCAGGGTTTCCGATGTCCAGTTTCAGGTTCTTAGTATTTGATTCTATCAGGTGGACTGACTGGGTCAGAGACAGTTGTTTAAAAAACCGAGTTTTTAATGATCGGGGATAGGAAGAAAAGGATATTCACGTGCCCTACAAGACTGAGTCTGATCAAGTTTCTGGTTTCAGCACTTGTCCCTAACCCTGAATTGAAGGTTATTTATATAGCTAAGTCAAGAAATGCCCTTCACGTATACTTGCTACAAAACATAACAGAAAGCAAGCTTTCTTTGCCACAGTTATTTATTGGTTAAGAACTTAATGACTCTGATAAATTACTGAAGTCTGTTCTAAATTAGGAACAGTAAAGTTCATTCTTTTAACTTGATTCACTAGAGAGTATTCATCTTGTCTCCCTGGAACCAGTGTTGACTGAATAGGAAGCTATCTTATCTCTGCTAATGTAAAGAGCAGTGATGCAGATAATCAAAATAAAATGGTCTGTAACTGCCCTGCAGTGCTATCAGGGACAAGTTCTTCATAGCATAGTAATGTCATTTGGAGCACAAAATAGATTGTTACATAATTAATAGTGTTTTAAAGATGTTACTGTTTAAATTATTGTTATTGTTATGAAATATATACAATAATCTAGACATATGAAGATTAATGGTAAAAGAAAAAGTTTTAATTTTAAGTGTTTGTAAGTATCATTTTTAGAAAGAGTATAAAATGTACACCTTGCTTTTGTCAAGTGGTTTATGGTTCAAAAGTTTCCTATAAATGAATGTCTTATGATTTATTACCTAAATATTCAAGCAAAATGCTCAATGCAAAAGGTATGTTATAGACTTTTTAAAAATTTATTTAAAACTTTTTTTAAAAATTGCAGCTGTATGTTAATGTCTCATCTTGAAGAACCAAAAGTAACAGAAGATGAAGAACCACCCACAGAACAGGATAAGAGGAAAAAGATGGTAAGTTACAAAAGTAGCTTCTAAAATCTGGGAAAATCATATGTCATCATTATATTCTGGAGATTTGAAGATACTCGGTGGTCCATTCTTCCATCTGTCGATCCATCTGTCCATCCATTAGTCCATCCCTTGTTGCAGAATCAATGTAAAATAACTGATTTTGAAGTTTTGGGTGTACTTCTAAAACAGATAAATTGTATTCCTAGTGCAGGAAGTTGAATTTAACTCTTGATCTGAAATAATTGTTTCTTGTCTTAGCAGAGGACTTACTCTTTTACTTAAAAGAACCATGTGATCCTCAAACCTTACTTAAATTATAATGCTCATTCTTCTGCTTTGAGATTTATTAACATTTCCTTTTTCCCTGTTAGTTCATGGATCTTGTAATGAATTGTTTTTTGAAATATAAATCTTTATAAGAATGCCTTTAAATTAATTGCTAGATTGTTTTGAAAACCATGACTCTTACTACAAGAGTCTGATAAGAAAAGAGTTATTTATAATCATAAATTTGTAAATACTTTGACACATGAATATAAAATAGGTACAAATAGGTATAAATAAATTTTTCTCCCTTTTCTCTTGAAATCTGCTCTAGTCTCCTGACCTTACCAGATAGTAACTTTATCGTGCCTTCTGTCCTCATTTGCAATTGAGAACGCCACCACGATCTACCTCAAAGGTAGAATAAATAAATTAATATATAAAATGATCATGAGATAATGCTGAGCACCTAATAGTTAATGTTGGGTATCATTATTTTAGTCTACTTGTGATATTCACCTCCTGAATTATCCCACATTAATCCTCAAGGGTTTCATCCTCAGTGTATAGCTGATACTGCACTGTTCTGACAGCTTTCTTTGAAACTGTGTTTGAGTTTAATCCATTTTATTTGTTTTTATGCTAGGTGTCATCTCCCTAGCACTAGTGTAAAAGAAAGGACAATATTCAAAAATTTGTAAAACCTGAATGCTGGTCCTGTGTGTGGTGTTAAATTATGACCTTGAGCAAATCTCTTGAGAACTGTTTTCTCTTCTGAGAAATGAGGGGGAAATTGGATTAGCAAATTCCAAGGGCAGTAAGCTAAAAACTTATTTGTGTGGTTTTTTTTTTTTTTAGCTCTTAATACTGTTCCTTTCCTTCCCCAATATATAGAATCCCAGTGAAGTTTTCAGTTGTGAGTGTACCTCTGGAAATAATTCTCCTGTGAAATGAGACTGTTAAGTAGTATCCTAAATACATGAATAATGCATTTTCTGCATTTAGAATGATGACAGCCTTTTGGTATAACATAATACTTTATCTTTCCTCTGGCTTTTTAAAACTTTGACTATATCATTGATGTTGTAGAAAAATATGGTAGCATTTTTCTTAAAAAGATTCTGTACTTGTAAATGAATGATAGGTATCCTGGTTCCTTTTAGTCATCAGCTTTTTGTATACTTTAATAACATGTTTAATCTGGTTAGATCTACTTTTTGCGTATTGATCTGCTCAGATCTGTTTTTTATTACTTATAGAATGCTTCATAACATCATAGGGTGGTCATTTCAATTCTAACTTTATTTTGAATGTAAATGAAATATTATCTCAAAGAGCAGTATAAGAACATAGGTTTAGAAATAACCCTTAAAGGTTTCTGATTCAGTTTTGTTATATCCTAAATTTTATTTGAGAGCTCATTATTTTATCATTATTGTTTTATTTTAGGTAGTATTGATTTATAGAACAACTTTTATTTTTTTAAGTGATTTTATTTGAAATTAGTCTCCACAGTAGCTATTGGATGTAGATTTACATTGTCATTTCTGTTAAGATTTCTAGTGCCTTAGACTTAAAGCTTAGTCTTATGCTGTTAATATCATAGCATTTATGATCAGTGTGGGGATTTTGTATCTTAGCCTTGAATAAATATAATTATGAATACAGGGCTAATTTTTCAATAACTTTTCAGTAGCAAACAAAATTAGTTTCAGTGTATCTTCAAGGTTACAAGAATAAAATATGTATTTTTTCCCATAATTATATTATCTTTCTTGTACTGTGATGTTTTTAACATTAGAAATTTTTTGAGAACTAACTAGATGTATCTTGGTTGTAATTTCAAAGGGTAGTATTTGCTGGTAGATGATTATGAATTCCTGTTCAAAAGAAAAACCAGTCTAGCATCAAAGATTATCTTCATTTTAAAATGGAATTTTTTATTTACTCAGAAAAAAAAGTGTAGCTGCTTGATTCCAAGATTATGTAATTGAATGTTTGATTTACTCTCACTGTTGTCTTAAAGTGGTCCCTAAAATGTGGTGTCTTCACTTCAGTAGCTGCTTTGATAGAGCAAAGCAGTGGTGATTGTAATTCAGAAAGACGGATAATTAGTATTATATCAAATGTGACAAATGATTTTCCGTAAGTTTATGAAGATTCTCTATATTTCATCTTAAATAAGGATGAAATTTCCGTTCAGAAAAGCTATTAAGCTTTCCAGACTTTCGATTATGTGCTTTTTTAATCCAGCTCCCTCTGTACTTTCTGTTTTGGGGGAACTAATTCTGAGAAGATTGAACGTGGCTCAGGCGTTTCATTTCATTTCTAAGTTTCCTCTCTGTCCTGTGTGCTTCCATCGTAGGACAGTGGTTTCATGATCTCTCTTCTATAAAGAATTTAGCTAACACATTAACATTTTAAGTTGTTTGCAATTTCTTTTTTCTGAAATGTGACATACAAGCCACTTATAAGTTGAAACTTCTCAAATTAGAAGTTCTGAGCATATTAATACTTTCTGGCAACTTTATGGTACCTAAGAAAACATTGTTAATGTAACATTTGATACAATAAGTAGAGCTGTTTTGATCATTCTTTCCTGTTAAATATTTCTCAGTTTAAGCCCTAGAAATATTTTTATAATCAGTTTCTGTAAAAAGAATCTAGTTTTATGTATACTTAATAGATACTTTAATTGATAATGAGGTTGCCTACCTATGAAATACAGCAGTTTCCCTCAGACTTTTACTTACATGTATAGCATATACTGTTGGAGGGAAGGTTACCCTTTTTAGTTCCACAATGTTATTTTGTAAATCTTTAGTCCAAATATAATGTCAGTTAGGTGCTCTACGGTGATGGTTTGTTGTGGGATGTTGTAAACTCTCCCTGAATTATTTTGATCACTGAGAACCATTAGGATCCTTCTTTTGGCTGTCCCATTTGCCTCTGGAAAAACTCAACAGAACTAGTATAAAGACAGAATTATATTTGATTGTCACTATTTTGGTACTATCTTCTTCTTAATTAAATGTCAGTACCCTGAAATGTGGGCTTCCTGGGTAGCTCAGCTGGTAAAAAATCCACCTGCAATGAGGGAGACCCTGGTTCGATTCCTGGGTCAGGAAGATCCCCTGGAGAAGGGATAGGCTACCTACTCCAGTATTATTGGGCTTCCCTGGTGGCTCAGATGGTAAAGAATCTGCCTGCAATGCAGGAGACCCTGGTTCAATTCCTGGGTTGGGAAGATCCCCTGGAGGAGGGCATGGCAATCCACTCCAGTATTCTTGCCTGGAAAATTCCATGGACAGAGGAGCCTGGCAGGCTACTACAGTCTATGGGGTCGTAAAGAATTAGACATGACTGAGCGACTAAACACAAGCACAGCATCTTGAAATGCGTGGTAAACAGACATTTTTATTTTACAAATAATGTGAGATTAATTCATTATCTTGTTATTCGTGGTTTTTAAACTGCTTTTGTGAATCCTTACCCTATCACCTTTAGTAATTGAGGTAACATACAATTGCTGAAAATACTCTTTTAATATTCAGCTTGTGTGAAATGGCACGCTGCTTATGGACTTGGAGCTTTCTGCCTTTTCCCAACATGCCCAGTTTCATTTTTCAGCTTTACTTCTCGTGCTACATCTCGACTTTATCTTAACTTGAAACTGATCTCATCCAGAATCCTGAACTCTGACATTTCTCTCTCATCACAACCTTTTCTTCTTCCTTACTAACTACTCGTTTTCTCTGGCAAATCTGCTTTGTCCCTTTATCTGAAGCCCCATAATTCATCCTTGTTTTCGCAATCACTTTCCCAGCTTTTGGGCTTTCCTAGTGGCTTAGTGGTAAAGAATTTGCCTGCCAATGCAAGAAATGTGGGGTTCGATCCCTGGATCAGGAAGATCCTCTGAAAAGGGAAGTGGCAACCCGCTCCAGTATTCTTGCTTGGGAAATCCTGCTGGAGCTGCGATCCATGGGATCGCGGAGGAGCCTGGTGGGCTGCGATCCATGGGATCGCGGAGTTGGACGCAGCTTAGCGACTGAACATATATATGTATGTACCCAGCTTTTAACCTAGATTTCCTTATTTTTCTGTAGTTTTTAAAGACACATTGTATAGAGGAAGAAAGAGATAAGGATGATGGCAAACTTGTCATTGGAAACAGTATAAGTGAGCCAGTGGCAGTGCAGCATTTTTAAAGTAATGAAAACATTATTCTTATTCTCACAGTACTAAAATAATCTTTTTTTTTTTTTTTGGCTGTGCCGTGCTGCATGTAGAATCTTAATTACCTGACTAGGGATCAAACCCATGCTGCCTGTATTGGGAGCATGGAGTCTTAACCACTTGATTGCCAGGGAAGTCTCACTAAAGTAATCTTTTGACATAACTTTTTACTACTGAAAATAAAAATTGTTTTATTTAATCTCTACTTAATTTGTAAGTGTTGGTCACTCAGTCGTGTCCAACTCTTTGTGACCCCATAGACTGTAGCCTGCCAGACTCCTCTGTCCATAGAATGCTTGTGAAGTCTTTTTGAAATTTTATTTTGATGACAATGAAAGATATCCTGTCTTCTGATTTTTCTTTATTCAACAAGATCGCTTTTGTATAGTTCTTCTGTGTATTCTTGCCATCTCATCTTAATATCTTCTACTTCTGTTAGGTCCATAGCATTTCTGTCCTTTATTGAGCCCATCTTTGCACGAAATGTTCCCTTGGTATCTCTAATTTTCTTGAAGAGATCTCTAGTCTTTCCCATTTCATTGTTTTCCTGTATTTCTTTGCATTGTTTACTTAGGAAGTCTTTTTTATCTCTTGTTGCTATTCTTTGGAACTCTGGATTCAGATGCTTATATCTTTCTTTTTCTCCTTTGCCTTTCGCTTCTCCTTTTCTCAGCTATTTATAAGGCCTCTTCAGACAACCATTTTGCTCTTTTGCATTTCTTTTTCTTGGGAATGGTTTTGATCGCTGCCTTCTGTACAGTATTACGAACCTCCATCCATATATCTTCAGGCATCATGTCTATCAGATCTAATCCCTTAAATCTATTTCTCACTTCCACTGTATAATCATAAGGGATTTGATTTAGGTCATACCTGTATGGCCTAAAATAGTGTTTTTCCCTCCTTCCTTCAATTTAAATCTAAATTTTGCAATAAGGAGTTCATTATTAGAGCCACAGTGAGCTCTTGGTCTTGTTTTTGCTGACTGTATAGAGCTTTTCCAGCAAAAAATATAATCAGTCTGATTTCAGTAGTTACACAACTGTCTCTCTATACCTCCACACAATGGCAATAAAGTAGCATCTTCAAAATGAACTATTTTTCTTTTGCATTTGTTTTTTACGTTTGATTGGTATACTGCTGTTAATATATCCTTATCTTGATTTTTAGGTGATTCTACGATGTAACCCAAACTGTCCTAGGACACATAACTTTACCTAAGGCCAGCTATATAAAAATACTAAGTATTTCAAAGTTGGATTGAACAAAACTTTTTTTAACCAGTGAGAGCTCAAAGTCAATGTTAAATTTACCCCAAATCTTGAAATACGCTATTGCAGTAGTTAATTCAACTCTCACAGATTGTAGAGTTGCATTAAAAATTAAAAATTCCAAGAGGATAGGAAATAATGACTTGAAATAATCCAACTGAGATGTAATAAAATCACAAATTGATAACCAGACATCCTTCTGAGATAGCAGTTTTTCCCTTGATAAAGCTAAAATGTTAATCAAAAAGTAGTCTGAGATCCAGAGGTTAAGATCTTTCACAGTAGGCTACATAATAGTAATCAAAAGGCACTGGAAAAGAATTCTATTGAAAATGCCCTTGGAAGTAAATGAAATGATGCTTCTAAGTTTTTGTTTTTAGTTAAGATTTCAGATTAATTGCCTGCTGACATCAGTATTGTTCTTGAGTATTAAAAAACTCATTTGTATTGAGTTTTTTAATTTTAATGAGGCAGCCTCATTATTCATTATTTACTTGCAAAGAGTCTGACATGACTGAGCAACTGAACAACAACAAATTGAATTGTTATTAAAAACCTTAGGAAGAGTTCAGTAATTTGCCACACTTCCCTGGGAAACTTTGGTGGTTTGGTACTGACTCAGAGAAGGCAATGGCCCCCCACTCCAGTACTGCCTGGAAAATCCTATGGACAGAGGAGCCTGGTGGGCTGCAGTCCATGGGGTTGCTAAGAGTCGGACACGACTGAGTGACTTCACTTTCATGCATTGGAGAAGGAAATGGCAACCCACTCCAGTGTTCTTGCCTGGAGAATCCCAGGAACGGGGGAGCCTGGTGGGCTGCCGTCTATGCAGTTGCACAGAGCTGGACACGACTGAAGTGACCTAGCAGTAGCAGTGTATATAAAGAAGATACAAGAGACATGGGTTTGATCCATAGGTTGGGAAGATCCCTTGGAGGAGGAAATAGCAACCCACTCTGATATTCTTGCCTGGATAATCCCATGAACACAGGAGCCTGGCAGACTATAGTCCTTGGGGTTACACAGAGTCGGACATAACTGAGCACGCACACCCCCACACCCCCATGTAAATAAAGTCTTCATATTCTAGATGAAGAATAGAGCCTAGTTTAGGAACACTTAGGTAACATTCCAGTGAACTTTAGACTGTGTTCTTGATGGTTTTTCCTACTTTATTCCTCTACTGCTTCTTTCTTTTTCTCAATAAATTATCAGTAATGCTTGTTGTGTTTTATAAGGAGCCTATCTTTTGAAGAAAGGGGAATTTAGGAAACCTTTTCAAAGAATTGTTCTACATCAGGAAGTTCCTATTTTGAAGACTTTTTTTTTTTTTTTAATTATGAAAGCAACCTATACTAATTTAAAAGTCATGAAATCTTTGTCTGATGTGGAATACCCTTTTCCAAGGCAACATTTACAATAATACTAAGATATTCTTTCCCTTTTCATTGTGTGAACATTTGTACTGGTGGTGCTAAAACCGTATGGGGTACCCAGTGGTGGGTATAACTGCTGGCACTTCAGCATTGATAAGGTCAGTGGCAGCTAACTATACAACTATACTAGTAGTCATCATATTCTCCACTACCATACTCTTAGTTTTTGTTTTTTAAAGCCAGTTTCATTTTAGAGTGTTTTTGATGACACAGTACAAATTATTAAGTTTCCTAGATTTCCACTCTTGAGTGTACATCTTTTAAATATTTTCTGTCAAAATGGTAATGTTCTCTGACAATGGTTGGTCTTAAGGAAAACTACTTTTTGATTGAGTTTTGAGCTGAATTAAACCTTGTTCACGAATGCCACTTGAATGTGGATGTGGAAGAGCATTTGAAAGATAAAAATGATTATTCAGACTTGAGTACTTGGCATGCATTTTCTTGAAAGCAAGCACATCACTTCAAGGAAGACAACTAACAATTTAAATTTGTATGCCCAGGGGTGGTATATGAATTATCCTGTACTCTAGACATTATGATAATTAGAAAGCAATACTTTTTTGTTTAATGTACTTTCTCTAATTATGAGTGAGGCCTATGAATGAATGACTTGTTTATATTTTTTTATTAGAAAGTATGTTTGGTTATTTTTCCCTTTGGTTTTAAATAAGAATGACAGATTGTTTCCCGGGAATGGTCATAATAATATCTCCCATTCCACATGCCGTTCTTAAAATGTGACTTTGACATTCTTCCTCCTTAAAAGGATACATCTGTATTTCCTTTTGTGGAAACTGGTCAGGTTTGCCGATGCTTTATGACTGCTCAGTCTAGATCTTTAGGTATAGATTCTACTTTATTCTCCAGGAACACTTATGCCTGGACCCCAGCTGCCATGCTGTAAGGGAATCCCAGCATCCACAAGGAGAACACAGGTCTTATTTTCCCCAACTGAAGTCACAGATAACAACCAGCATTAATTGCTAGACACATAAGTGAGGCACTCTTCAGATGATTCCAACTGCCAAGATGACTTGAGTCACTTCTGGCCTTCAGGTCTTCTCACACAAAGCCCCAGAGACCATGGAGCAGAGACTGTCCATCCTCAGTCCACTCAGGGATTCCAGATCCACTGACTCCATTAACATTAGAAGAACAGTTGTGTTATGACACGTGGTTTGGAGTAGTTCATTAAGCCACCATCAGAAAACTGAACAAACTCCTTATAGATTAAAGAGGTCAGCCCTTGATTCTCACCTTTGTTTCCATTTATTCCTCTATCTGTCTGTCTGTCTATCTAAAACTAGGAACCAGAGTTAGGCTTATTAGGTTGTTAAAGTGAGGGAGAATGCAACACATTGGGGAAAACGGGATGTGTCACAGTGAGCGAACCAAGGAAGAGTTTTATAGAGCTTCGAGAGCTAAAGTTTAGCCTAGAGTGGTTTTGTCAAAGACTGGTCAGAATCTGTAAGCCAGTCGTTTTGCTGGGACAGTCGGTCTCACCTGTACCACAAGTTCATGCAGTTACCATTCGACCAGTCCTCAGTTTTCTTGACTTGGAGCCATGGATCTCAATGAGCTGTGTTAAAGGAGTTTTAGCTTAGAGTGCTTTCTTGCATGCCATGATTTAGGATAGTTTTTCTGTTTGTAAGTCCTGGTCCAGTTTTGCAGATAGTGGTCTCTGCTTCAATTCTCAGATTCCTCCTTAGAGCTGTTAATGAGGCTTTATTTTTCCTTTTTACTCCCTTTGACTAGCTTTCTGAAAGATGAAGCGTTGTCTTCTGAGCACCTGTTGATCCAGATCTGCAGTGCTGTTTGAGAGATCATCACCACGTGTTGTTTTCACCTGTTTAATTGTTAGCGATTTTTAAATTTTAACCTTTTTTTTTGAACTCTTCTTTTGTTGTGTTTCGTTTTATGGCAGGATTGGAATAGCCGCCCCCACTCTTAAGAAATAATTTCTCATGTTTTTAATGGGCTTACTCCATTTAAATCTTTAACTGGAAATTTTTTTATAAGAATGAGTTGAGCATCAACTTTATATATGTATTTACACACACACACATACATATATGGCTTCTGTCACAAGATTAATCCATAGCCTACCTCTTCTTTACTATTTTGAAATGCTACCTTTATTAGGTACTACATGGCTAGACATGCATGAATTTGAGAACTCCATATTATAGTCTACATCCCTGCCTATTTTAATTACTATTACCTAACAGTGTATTTTGGAGGCTTCCCTGGTAGCTCAGAGGGTAAAGTGTCTGCCTGCAATGCGGCAGACCCGGGTTCAGTCCCTGGGTCGGGAAGATCCCCTGGAGAAGGAAATGGCAACCCACTGTGGTACTCTTGCTTGGAAAATTCCATGGACAGAGGAGCCTTGTAAGCTACAGTCCATGGGGTTGCAAAGAGTCGGACACGACTGAGCGACTTCACTTCACTTCAACAGTGTATTTTGGAGAAGGCAATGGCAACCCACCCCAGTACTCTTGCCTGGAAAATCCCATGGACAGAGGAGCCTGGTAAGCTGCAGTCCATGGGGTCACAAAGAGTTGGACACGACTGAGCAACTTCACTTCACTTCAACAGTGTATTTTGGAGAAGGCAATGGCAACCCANACTCTGTGAACTGCAGCACGCCTGGAAAATCCCATGGACAGAGGAGCCTGGTAAGCTGCAGTCCATGGGGTCACAAAGAGTTGGACACGACTGAGCAACTTCACTTCACTTCAACAGTGTATTTTGGAGAAGGCAATGGCAACCCACCCCAGTACTCTTGCCTGGAAAATCCCATGGACAGAGGAGCCTGGTAGGTTGCAGTCCATGGGGTTGCTAAGAGTTGGGCACGACTGAGCGATTTCACTTTTCACTTTCATGCTTTGGAGAAGGAAATGGCAAACCACTCCAGTATTCTTGCCTGGAGAATCCCAGGGACGGGGGAGCCTGGTGGGCTGCCATCTATGGGGTCATACAGAGTCGGACACGACTGAAGCAACTTAGCAGTAACAGTGTATTTTAATACTTATTAATGATTTCTGAGGATATTTTACTTGAAAATTCATCATAATATAATTTTTAAGATAAACTGAACACTTACTAAAGAATTGTTAATTATCTCAGTCTAAAGTGAGAAAGAGGTACGGTTACTGGAAAACAGCAAAAACAGGACTGTTTGAAAGTCAGAGGCATAAGACTTCTGCTGTTTTGATGCTAAGAATTGCAGATTTATTTTCCTTTTAAACTATTTCCTAAGTCTTTCTAATACATGCATGCATTCACATTATATTCCAGCTAATTCTTTTGAGCAGGGCATTGAAAGCAATTGCTTCTTTGTTGTCTCACCCTGTGTGATATGAATAAAGACATAGTTTTATCAATAGCTAAGGTGTGCTATTGTGATTCAGAATCAAATGAAAATATGAGAAAGAACATGTCCATTTGTATTAATTGAAAACAATTAAAATGATTTAATTCTGTATAAAGGGATACAAATAAAATATCCTTTCTGATGAAAGAGGATTTGTTAACTAAAGAATTAGCAAATTAATTATTTCTTAGGATTTCATTGTATCCTAGCTACTCGAATTCATTTTTACATAAACAGCAAAGTGAAATGATTTGAAACAGCTTTCATAATTTTATGTCTTTTTTGTATCTAATATGTGATAGTGTATGTGAAGATCATATTAATAGCTCATCTGATTTTTGGGGGGAACTGTCCCTTTGAAATAAATTACTTTAAAACAGATATAAAAGAAGAAAGCTTTTGTTATAGAAAGTAGCCAAGTGTTATTTTTAACTTTCTTTTAACTTAAACTGGAGTTAACTTCTTTCCACCTGCTTTCTTACTGAGCTGGAAGAAAAGAAGAAACGGATGACTTCCTTAACCCTAGTCAAAATGGCTTTATGTCATTGTGTGGATTAGGTAGGTTAACATTATTTTAGATACAAACAATGGGTCCTTGTTTAATAGTTGTTCCCAACTGAGTGTAACCCCCCTCCCCCAACTTATAACAGGACTTATAACACTGTTTGAAAGACATTTCTGTTGTTACCAGTCCAGAGAAGTTCTGTGGGTGTTGAGTGGGTAGGAGCCAATGATGCTGCTAAACATTTTGCGGTACTCAGGAGAAGTAGTTCTTTGTCTTATTTCAGTGAACAGTGGGCCGTGGGAGGAATGTCACTCAGACATTTTTAGGTGCCTACTGTGTATCAGAAAAGAAGCTGGGTTGTAGAGGGCCTGGTATGCTCTACGCTAAGTGTGGTAGGCAGAATAACCCCTTTACTTTTCAGGGACATCTGTGCCCTAGTCCCTGGAGCTTCATGTGTTGTGTCCTCCATGACCATATTTTGTTGCACAGCAAAGTGGAATTCAGGTTGCTAATTGGCTGGTCACAAAGGAGATTATTCAGGTGGGTCAAGTGTATTCACAAGAGTCCATAGAAGCGAAGAGGGAGGCAGAGAGGGTCAGAATGATGCAGTGTCAAAAAGGGTCCATCTGCTGTTGCTTTAAAAGGCAAGCAGAGAGGAACGCGGGCCTGCTGACACCCCTGGATTTTAGCCCGGGGAGACTCTTCTGGCCTTCTCGCCTGTGCGAGCAGAGATAGTAGTTGTGGTTGTTACAGTAGCCGTGGAAATCTGGGGATTTGGATTTTATTTGGTAGGAACAGGGAGGCATTAAAAAGTTGTCATCAAAAGAGTGAGCTGGTCAGATTTCTATGGTAGAAGANGGAGCCTGGTGGGCTGCCATCTATGGGGTCATACAGAGTCGGACACGACTGAAGCAACTTAGCAGTAACAGTGTATTTTAATACTTATTAATGATTTCTGAGGATATTTTACTTGAAAATTCATCATAATATAATTTTTAAGATAAACTGAACACTTACTAAAGAATTGTTAATTATCTCAGTCTAAAGTGAGAAAGAGGTACGGTTACTGGAAAACAGCAAAAACAGGACTGTTTGAAAGTCAGAGGCATAAGACTTCTGCTGTTTTGATGCTAAGAATTGCAGATTTATTTTCCTTTTAAACTATTTCCTAAGTCTTTCTAATACATGCATGCATTCACATTATATTCCAGCTAATTCTTTTGAGCAGGGCATTGAAAGCAATTGCTTCTTTGTTGTCTCACCCTGTGTGATATGAATAAAGACATAGTTTTATCAATAGCTAAGGTGTGCTATTGTGATTCAGAATCAAATGAAAATATGAGAAAGAACATGTCCATTTGTATTAATTGAAAACAATTAAAATGATTTAATTCTGTATAAAGGGATACAAATAAAATATCCTTTCTGATGAAAGAGGATTTGTTAACTAAAGAATTAGCAAATTAATTATTTCTTAGGATTTCATTGTATCCTAGCTACTCGAATTCATTTTTACATAAACAGCAAAGTGAAATGATTTGAAACAGCTTTCATAATTTTATGTCTTTTTTGTATCTAATATGTGATAGTGTATGTGAAGATCATATTAATAGCTCATCTGATTTTTGGGGGGAACTGTCCCTTTGAAATAAATTACTTTAAAACAGATATAAAAGAAGAAAGCTTTTGTTATAGAAAGTAGCCAAGTGTTATTTTTAACTTTCTTTTAACTTAAACTGGAGTTAACTTCTTTCCACCTGCTTTCTTACTGAGCTGGAAGAAAAGAAGAAACGGATGACTTCCTTAACCCTAGTCAAAATGGCTTTATGTCATTGTGTGGATTAGGTAGGTTAACATTATTTTAGATACAAACAATGGGTCCTTGTTTAATAGTTGTTCCCAACTGAGTGTAACCCCCCTCCCCCAACTTATAACAGGACTTATAACACTGTTTGAAAGACATTTCTGTTGTTACCAGTCCAGAGAAGTTCTGTGGGTGTTGAGTGGGTAGGAGCCAATGATGCTGCTAAACATTTTGCGGTACTCAGGAGAAGTAGTTCTTTGTCTTATTTCAGTGAACAGTGGGCCGTGGGAGGAATGTCACTCAGACATTTTTAGGTGCCTACTGTGTATCAGAAAAGAAGCTGGGTTGTAGAGGGCCTGGTATGCTCTACGCTAAGTGTGGTAGGCAGAATAACCCCTTTACTTTTCAGGGACATCTGTGCCCTAGTCCCTGGAGCTTCATGTGTTGTGTCCTCCATGACCATATTTTGTTGCACAGCAAAGTGGAATTCAGGTTGCTAATTGGCTGGTCACAAAGGAGATTATTCAGGTGGGTCAAGTGTATTCACAAGAGTCCATAGAAGCGAAGAGGGAGGCAGAGAGGGTCAGAATGATGCAGTGTCAAAAAGGGTCCATCTGCTGTTGCTTTAAAAGGCAAGCAGAGAGGAACGCGGGCCTGCTGACACCCCTGGATTTTAGCCCGGGGAGACTCTTCTGGCCTTCTCGCCTGTGCGAGCAGAGATAGTAGTTGTGGTTGTTACAGTAGCCGTGGAAATCTGGGGATTTGGATTTTATTTGGTAGGAACAGGGAGGCATTAAAAAGTTGTCATCAAAAGAGTGAGCTGGTCAGATTTCTATGGTAGAAGATTGTTGTACAATCATATTCTACCATGAATTTGCTGACTCGTATACTGTAATTGCATAAATGACTGGAGGCCATGAAACTTCAGATACCAATTGACTTTTGTATATTGGGGTTATAAACCCTAAATTCCACAAATACGGTCTCCACATTTTCATTGTTATACCCACATTTTTGGGGAAGAAGGCTTCGTTATTAACAACTGTTCTCTTTCCTTTGAACTAAAGTTATCTGTGTAGATCTTTGACTCATAATTCCTTAGCGTACTTTACATTTGAATTTTATACATGTTCATTTTTTTCTTTAAGAAAATGGCATTATGTAATGTGACTGTTAAACTATAGTCTCTCTTTTGTACATTTTTTTACCTTTATATGTTTCCACAAACTCCAGAATTATTAACCATGAAGTGTGTCCGTTAGTCCTTTTATCTTCCCTGACAGACTGCCACATATGTGGCCCGCTGCACCAAAAATCCACATAGATTTTCTTTTAATTGAAAAACTGTAAGTAGATGTTATAGATGATTTTATAAACAAAATTGTGTTCTACTCAAAAAAAAAAGAAAAAAGAAAAAAAGAAAAGGTAGTGCATCCTGTCAGAATTTCTGTAAATAAAAGGGAATTTTTTGACTTTGTCGTTTTTTTGATTTGTTTTAAACCTCAATTTTTTTTTTTTAAGTCACTTCTTGGTTTTTTACAGAATACCTATATGTTCTCACTAAGTTTGGTTATAAAGCCAGTTTCTAATGAAATATCCTTTTCTCGTTTTTTCGTTGTAGACCAGATGTATATATATTTAAAAAGAAATTCTATCATCTGGTGAATTTAAAAAATTTTTCTCAATAAAGAAAAAGAGCAGAAAACTTTTGGCAAGAAAAGGTTTGAGATTGTATTTAGCCATACAGTGGGGAAGAGGCTTCCAGTATTATACTTGCCAAGAGAGCTTGATAGCGTTTTCCTACTCTACTCATTTAACTACAGATTAACTGCTTCCACCCACTGAATACTGATGCTATTCGATACGCCACATCACCAGCTAGCTTTCTTCTGATCTGAGTAACTGAGAGATATATCTTCTCTTTGTTGTCTCTCCTGGCACCCTCTTTACCTCCCCACCTTCTCTCTTTATTTTCTCTTTTACACATACACACAGTAGTTGTCTCATTCCAAGGAACAAATGATGCAGCAGCTTTTTACCATTTAATATAAAAAATAAATTTTACATCACGAATTTTCATGTTACTCTGCCCCCACAACACATTTTACATACAGGTAGTATATGCTGAGGGCTTCCCAGGTGGTGCTAGTGAAGAATCTGCCTGCCAGTGCAGGAGACTTAAGAGACCGGGGTTCAATCCCTGGGTCAGGAAGATACCCTGGAGGGCACAGCAACCCACTCTTGTCTGGAGAATCCCATGGACAGAAGAGCCTGACTACAGACAGGGGAGCCTGGCTATGGGCAGTGGTCCATAGGGTTGCAAAGTCAGACCTGACTGAAGTGACTTAGCACACACACACACATGTATGTGGAATGGTACAAAATGGTTTCTTAGTAACCTTTCACTGAATTAGATGCTAGTGGTAGCAAATATCTTTAAACATGTAAGTCAGCAGTTAACATGAACTATTTACTGGCAATTTGGGTGACCTTTGTTCAAGAAAGATCTGGCCTTTGATGTTGATGAATTGCCTCTGAAACTTTACTTGTTCGATTTCACTATGAATTTATTCCTTGAATATAAAACAGGAATAATTCTCAGAGGCTGGTACAAGCTCATTTATGGTCTTAAATCCATTGGGTATTGTAGATATTCTGCTTCTGGTTAGTCTTTTTATGGGAACGAAATAAATGTTGGTAGGCTAGATTTAAATAAACTCCAACATTAAAAGGTAGCAGTGGGACGGGTATTTTGAAATGCTTGAATTGTGCTGTTTCCTAAAACCTTGTCTTAGTGCCCCATCTTTGTTAATCACAATGCTGTTGATTTTTGAGTTTTCCATTTGACTTCCACAGATAACTCAGTCCTGGAGGCACGCTGTGTATTCCTTTGTTTTGTGTCAAGTCTGCCTACTAAAATAAACACACAGTGTAATTTAAATCACACATGATATCATCTCAAGTACTCCAGCAAATTTAGGTTAAACAGCCATAGAACAGTATTTCCCTTCCCAGAAACAAGTCATAAAATACTACAAATTCTCTAACAATTTTCCTGTACCAGCCAATGGTCAGGCTGGAAAGTTTTCATTGCCTTCATATCGAATCATTTTTATAAATTATTAATGGTTTACAATTTGATGGATGATAATCCTACTTTCTGAAATAGATTAAGGACACTGACTGGCTCCTTAGGCATACAGTAAGCAAAAGGAACTTAGAAATGTTTTACCAAAACTAAAGAATAAAGGAAACCCTGAAGAATTTCTAGAAATAGATGGTAGTAAATGGGAATTGTTTCGTATGTTTTATTCAGTCTGTTACCTATATTCTTTTTATTTGAATGAATGTAAAAATACAAAGTGTTTTGTTTTGTTTTGTTTTTTTTTTTTTTTAGGTTCACTTGAGATCTTAGGTGGCTTAGATGGTTAAGAATCTGCCTGCAATATGGGAACTTGCTTGCTTGCCAAGTCACTTCAGCCGTGTCCGACTCTTTGCGACCCTATGGACTGTAGCCCTCCAGGCTCCTTTGTCCATGGAATTTTCCAGACAAGAATACTGGAGTGGGTTTCCATGCCCTCCTGCAGGGGATCTTCCCAATCCAGGGATCGAACCCAGGTCTCCTACAGCTGCTGCATTGCAATCAGATTCTTTACTGCTAAACTTCAATGCGGGAGACCTGGGTTCAATCCCTGGGTCAGGAAGATCCCCTGGAGAAGGGAATGGCAACCCACTCCATCCACTGTCCTTGCCTGGAGAATTACATGGATAGAGGACATGGTCCATGGGGTTGCAAAGAGTCAGATGTGACTGAGTGACTAACACTTTCACTTTCTAAGATCTTAATCTTCAAAATTTTTCTGTAACAGGGTTTCTCACTTTTAGATGTACATCAGAATCACCTGGAGACCAGTTAAATCAGAATTTCTAGAAGTAAGAGTTAGACATCAGCATTTTAAAAAGTTTCTCAGACTGTTCCCAGTGCTGCGAAGCACATTGAACCACCATTCTTTCAGGATTTTTGGTTATATTGCTGAAGATTCTCTTGCTTCCTAGGATTCTTTATTGTGAGTGAAGGGCCTAGCCTATGCCTAGCACACGCCTTGGTTGTGGTTGGAGTTATTTAATTGCTCTGATGGAGAACATTCCATACCAAGACAGATGTAAAGAAATAAGCAGATGTTTTGTTCCTCAGAGCTGGGCTTGAAATAAATACTCAGTCACTGTTTAAATTGTACATTTCTCTTAAAGGTATAATAGAATAAAACAAGTCTCTATCCCATTCTTTCTAGACATAGCAGTGTAAGATAGTTCCTTTACTTACAAGCTCATCAGATAAATTGTAAACTAGATTCCTCAAGGAGCAACCATAACAGTGATTAAAATAACAATAAATTTAAAAATAGAATAAAGTAAAACTCTCAGGTGACTCCTTTGGAATTTGGGCTTCATACTGGGTGTAATTAGTGACTAAATTTGCATTGCCAAGAATCATTAATGAAGTGGGTTCTGGTTGGTGTCTGCAGGCCTTATCTACAGTCCTCAAACTCTTTGTTAAGCCACAAAATGAGGAGAATTTATATCCTAAGAGATTTTAGAAATTTAAAATTATTTAGATATATTTTAGAAATTGAGTTACCTTTTAGTGAAACAATTAAAGGTCAGAAGAGAAGATAATTTTAAACAAAAGATCAAACTAAAGAATTTTTAAAGGCCACATGGTTAAATACCTTGTTGTAGGCAAATTTTTCTGTTAAGACTTTTGTCCAATTGCATAGCCAGTGTGTTTATACATAATCTGTGAGATTTTATAGGAAGTATATTATTCTTTAAAAAGATCTGTATTTTTCTCTAAGGTAGGAAACTTTTTCTCTTTAGCAGAATATTATATGAAAAAAATGTAACAGTGAATAATTTCTGAAACATTTTCATAAGGTGTATGGAGAAAAGTGAACAATGACTCAATGTGCCATATGACCTAAGAAAATAAAAGATTCAGCTTTACTGAATTCATGCTGGGTGAAACTGAAGATGAATGCAATGGAATGTTTTTTAGTTTTAAGGAATAGAAATCTCATGAAATATACATACATCTTGGTAAGTAGCACCACAGGAGCTAAAAATCTTGTACCAACTTTAGAGACTAAACACCTTACAGGTCAGTTGTTGTTACATCAGAAAGCTATCATTACCAACAGAAGGACCTTTATACAGTTCAACCAGAACCATTCTGTCTCAGAGTAATAATTTCAATACCAGGGAATTGAACTACTTGCTTATTAAAGTCCAGTGAATATACTTTTGAAGTAAGTCAGGTTATTAACACTTCATTTTTTAGGCATTACCTTGGAGTCAGGAAATTCTGGCTAGTTATCTTCTGCTAATAACTGAAAAATGTTATAAGTTTCCTAATCTTATAACCATTTTAATGGAAATATTTCTTAAATTATCATGTGCTTTCTTGAAGGGCAAGAATGGGGGTTAGGCATATGGAAGCAACAGAAGAACAAAACCAAGAAATTGGAAGTCTGTAGTCTAGTGGTATCTGCTGATGCCATTAGCTTGAGAAGAATGAGCTTTGGATATGACTCAAAGACTAAGGTTGTCAGTTTTTGTCATTTTGAAAATGAACTTGCTAGTCTTGCTGATTAGACATTCTGTGTATATAATAAACATTTTTGTCAACTAATTCAGGCTTCTACAGCAGTTCGTCCCCAAACCATATATCCACAGAGGAGAGTATTTTTTAGTCTAAATCTGTATTTTAAAATAACTGTTAATTAAAGTTTTGTTGTACATAGTTTCCCATGTTTTTGATTTTGTTGCCTGTGTTTCTTGGTATCATATCCATGAAATCATTGTGAACGCCAGGGGCATACAGATTTCCCCCTATATTATAGGCATTTTGCAGTTTGAGGTCTTATGTTTAAGTCTTTAATTTTGAGTTGACTTTTGTCTGTGGTATAAGGTAAAGGTTTTAGATATGGATATACAGTTTCCCAACACACTTTGTTGAAGAGACTATCCTTTCCCCACTGTGCATTCTTGGCACCCTTACTGAAGATGAGTAGGTAGCTATATATGTGTAGATTTATTTCTGATCTCTCTATTCATTTCCATTGCTCTGTCTATTCACCATTGTACTGGAAATCCTAGCTGGAGCAATTAAGCAAGAAAAAGAAATTAAAGGCATACAAACTGAAATGATAGAAGTAAAACTGTTCATAATTACAGATGACATGATCTTATATAGAGAAACCCCTGAAGACCCTGTTAAAAAAAAATACTAGACCTAATAAATGAATTTAGTAAAGTTGCAGGATAAAAAATCAATGTACAGAAATTCAGTGTGTTTTCTATATGCTAATAATTATCTAGAAAGGAAATTAAGAAAAATAAATTAAGAAATTAAAAAAAATCAAGAAATTAAAACTTACAGTAGCCTCAAAAAGTATAAAATACTTTTTGCATAAACTTAACTAAAGAAATTAAAGACTTATATGCCAAAAACTATAAAATATTCACAAAAGAATTTAAAAACACAAATAGATATCCATGTTTATGGATTGGAAGGCTTAATATTGTTAAGAGGTCTGTACTACCCAAAGCAATTTACAGATTCAGTGAAATTCCTATCAAAATGTCAATGGCAGTTTTTATAGAAATGAAAAACACAATTCTAAAATTCATATAGAACCATAAAAGATCTTGAATAGCCAGCCAAGACAGTCTTGAAAAAGAACAAACCTGGAAGCATCACATGCCCTGATTTCAAAATATATAACAAGGCCACAGTAATTAAAATGGCATGGTACTGGCATAAAGATAATCATTTTTAGTTTGGAATAGTTTTAGGTTTACAGAAAAGTAACAAAGATAGTACAGAGTATTCTCATGCACCCTTCACCCAGTTTTTTCCCAAAGTCAACATCTTACATTACCATTGCACATTTATCAAAGCTGAGAAACCCACTTTGGTACATTGCTATTAACTAAACTCCAGACTTTATTTAAATTTCACCAGATTTCTGCTCATGCTCTTAGTTGCAGGATTTAATGCAGAATACCATGTATTGTGTCTTGTCTGGTTCAGGTTTTTAATGGTTTCCTGTTTCTTCTCATAGTTCCCAGGATTTCCATGTTGTCAGTTGAACCTCAATATTGGTGCCTTTGTTTTCCTTGTAGCTTGTTTTTATCTCCTCACATTTGTGCATCTCAGCAAAGGTAATCACACCTGTTAGAATATGTTTGGGAAAGAAGAATAAATAATTTGATTTTCTAAGATTCTTCTATGAATAATTTGTTTAAATTTGGGCATATAGGTGCCAAACTATTTTGATCATTCATCTTTAGAAGTTAACTCCTTGCCTCCTAGTGTATTCTTGGTCATTGAGGTTGACAGATTAATGATCTCTCTAGTTTATAAATTGTTACTGTTCATGTCCTCCAGTGATGACATCTTGTAAAACTACAGCTTCACAGCCAGAATGTTGAAATTAATGAATCAAGATTTGGAACCCTTTTATAATTAAATCCACTTCCCTCTTGGCCACGACCCCTCCTTTTGGTTGGTGTTATGAGTGATGGCCATTTTTAGTATTATGTTATGAGACTCGGAGTCTCATTTAAACCTTCTTTTTTAACTGTTTTTTTCTGATCCTGTTCTGGCAGGAGAAGTAGATGTGCCACTTTGTTACTGCCAGGTAGGGGAAGAAGGCCATGTTCCCCACAGAGCCTCCCCTGATACCTGCCGAGGTGAGAAAGGAGAGAGTTCAAGATCCCAAGGGCTCCCTCGCACGTGGGAGCGGGTCGAGTCCTTGTAATAGCACAGTGTGAGTGGGCCAGTGTACTCAGTGGTGCTTGCCTGAAGTAGAGCAGTTATCGTCTAGTGTTTTTGTCTTGCTATGTGGTCCCTTGGCTAGAGACCTTGTAGATATTTTGCTGGAGATTTCTGTGCTCATTGGTGTTGCCAGTTGCTGGCTTCTTCAGCCCCAGATCTGGAGTTTACTAGGCAAGAAGAAAGAGCGCTCAACACTGGGTTGTTCCTTGGGTGCTGGGCTCCCTGGTCTGCCTTCTCTCCACCTTTTAGAGCCTCCTAATATTTGTTTATGTATAATGTTCAGAATCTTCGTAGTTCCAGTTTACTTCCTACATTAGAAAACTATTTTTCTAGAGAACATACCACTTGGTAAACAATGGTAGGCATTCTGTATATTTTCACATTAAATCAGATAATTAATTATGTTAAGTTGACATTATTTGTATAAAAGTAATAGTTTTAAAAATGTTGTTAGTGACTTCAAGGTCTCTTAATTTTAGTGACTACAGGCATTTTGGGGCTTTCCAGGTGACTCTGATGATAAAGAATCTGCCTGGGATGCAGGAGAGGCAGGTTCGGTCCCTAGGTTGGGAAGATCCCCTGGAGGAGGACATGGCAACCCCCTCCAGTATTCTTGCCTGGAGAATACCACGGTCAGAGGAGCCTGGCGGGCTACAGTCCATAGGGTCACAAAGAGTGGGACACTGTTGAAGCGACTTAGCACACGCATGCATAGGCATTATTACATTCAAAAAAATAATATCTGGATTTTTTTGTGTGCATGTGCAGTGATAATTCTTCTCTTGGGAATCATTTGGTCAACCTGTTTCATTTCTTCAAAATAAGATATTAATAGCCATGAGTAATCAATGTCTACCACAAGCCAAAATAGACATTTATTTGCTAATGTGTTTTTTTAACGAAATATAGTGGGTTTTTTTTTTTTTTTTTTTTTAAGATCCTTTGAGGTGTACAGTTAGGGCTTCCCAGGTGACTCAGTGGTAAAGAATCCGCCTGCAGTGCAGGAGACTCGGGTTCAATCCCTGGATCAGGAGGATCCTCTGGAGGAGGAAATGGCAACCCACTCCAGTATTCTTGCCTGGAAAATCCCATGGACAGAAGAGCCTGGTGGGCTGCAGTCCACGGGGCTGTGAAGAGTCGGACGTGATTACCGAGCACCCATGACGCACGCAAGGTGTGCAGCTAGAGATTCTGTACGGTTTGTTGTTTTTAAATTCCTTCTTTCTTCCACAACTGTCCTTACAAAGCAGATGAATGTTTTTAATCTTCTCATGACTGATTGATACACTTTTGAAGAATATGCTGATGTAGTGTTCTGCCACATCTGGTGGGGTTTTGTTATTGTTCAGTCATCAGCTGTGTTTGACTCTTTGCGACCCCATGGACTGCAGCGCATCAGGCTTCCCTGTCCTTCACCATCTCTCAGAGCACGCTCAAACTCATGTCTATTGAATCAGTGATGCCATCCAACCATCTTATCCTCTGTCGTCCCCTTCCCCTTCTGCGTTCAGTCTTCCGCAGCATCAGTGTCTTTTCTAATGAGTTGGCTCTTCTCATCAGGTGGCCAAAGTATTGGAACTTCAGCTTCAGCATCAGTCTTTTCAGTGAATATTCAGGAGTGATTTCCTTTAGGATTGACTTGTTTGATCTCCTTGTATTTGAAGGGACTCTCAAGAGCCTTCTCCAACATCACAGTTCAAAACCATCAATCCGCTGATGCTCAGACTTCTTTATGGTCCAACACTCACATCCATACATGACTATTGGAAAAACCATAGCTTTTACTATACAGACCTTTGTTGGCAAAGTGATGTTTCTGCTTTTTAATACGCTGTCTATGTTTGTCATAGCTTTTCTTCCAAGGAACAAGCATCATTTAATTTCATGGCTGAGTCATCATCTGCAGCAGTTTTGAAGCCCAAGAAAATAAAGCCTGTCACTATTTCTGTTGTTTCCCCATCTATTTGCCATGAAGTGATGGGACTGGTGATCCCATCATCAAATGAAGGTGCCATTATCTTAGTTTTTTGAATGTTGAGTTTTAAGCCAGCTTTTTCACTCTCTTTTTTTCACTTTCATCAAGAGGCTCTTTAGATCCTCTTCGCTTTCTGCCATAAGGGTGGTATCATCTGCGTATCTGAGGTTATTGATATTTCTCCCAGCAATCTTGATTCCAGCTTCTGCTTCATTTAGCTAGGCATTTCTCATGACGTACTCTGTATAGAAGTTAAATAAGCAGGGTGAGAATATACAGCTTTGACATTCCCCTTTCCCAATTTTGAACCAGTCCATTGTTCCATGTCTGGTTCTAACCGTTGCTTCTTGACCTGCGTACAAGTTTCTCAGGAGGCAGGTAAGGTAATCTGGTATTCCCATCTCTTTAAGAATTTTCCACAGTTTGTTGTCATCTGCACGGTCAAAGGCTTTAGTGTAGTCAATGAGGCAGAAGTACATGTTTTTCTGGAATTCTCTTGCTTTTTCTATCATCCAATGGATGCTGGCAATTCAGTCTCTGGTTCCTATGCCTTTTCTGAATCCAACTTGAACACCTGGAAGTTGTCGGTACACATACTGTTGAAGGCTAGCTTGAAGAATATTGAGCATTACGTTTGTTAACATATGAAATAAGTCCAGTTGTGCGGTAGTTTGAACATTCCTTGGCATTGCATTCTTTGGTACTGGAATGAAAACTGACCGTTTCCAGTTCTGTGGCCACTGCTGAGTTTTCTTTTCTATCTTTATTAGTCTATTGAAAATTAAAGTGGAGATGTGATAAGCTAACTGCTTCCAGTGTCATATAGCAAGTTGAAACTGCATTTAAACCAGACTGTTAATCTTTGTTTCAGTAATTGGAGTGACTTGTTGAACATCAGCTTAAAGCTCAGTTTCTTTTCACTCATATTGTAGTAGATGGCTTTAGCTAGAAGTAACTCATGATATTTCAACAAAGTTCACACCCTTTTTAGGAAGAGCTCTATTTCCTAGTCAGTAAAGTAATATTGAACATTGTTACTTGTTGCTTAGGAGAGCATGTATTTTTAACTATTCAATTTCTGTACATTCTGTAGAATGATATCTTCAGGCTTGTCAGTTCTTGCTGTTCTTTCTCCTACCCATTTTCCAGAAGAATGAGTATTGAAATTACCCCTGCCATGAATTTACTCTGTAATTCTGGAACAGTCACATAAGGAATTCAGTTTCACATTCGTGGCTCCTATGTCTCTGCCTCTCAGTTACATTTTCTATGTGTGGTCATTATTTTAAAGTCTACTTACATTGCTCAAACAGCAGATCTGACTCAGCTACTTCATCTGCATAGAAGAGAGTTGAGCCCCAGTAAGGAAGGAGAATTTCTCACACAGAAACTTTACTTAAAGCCTTATACATGTTTAGCATTATTGATAATGAGAGCAATATACAGCTTAATGCAAAGATGTGTTATTTTCAGTTCTTGAATTTTAAGTAATGTAAATACTGATGATACCAATGCTAACAGTGTCACAAGCTGAAAACTCATATACCTTTTAAGTTGGTACAAACCATAGGAAAAACAACTTGATAGTATGTATCAAGAGTCATAAAATTATGTATGTACTTTAGTAATTCTTCTAAAATTGTGACAGATATCCTCAAAAAATAATCTGAAATGTAGAGGAAAGGCTGTATACATAGTAACATGGAACATTATTCATGAAAGATCATTCAGCAAAATTATAGTTAATATTGCAAAAAAATTTACATTTAAATTAGATTGATTACTTCAACACGCCTATAACAACAAAAAAAGACAAATATATTTAGAATCCTTAAATGTATTAGAGTACAGTTTTTTGTGTGATAACTTTAAATGCAAACATCAATATTGATTGTGTATTTATATGTACGTAGGTGCATGCCACAGGCCAAAGAGGCCAGAATGTTTTCTGTTGTGACTGTTACCTTTAGGAAGTGGATGGATGGGTTCTTTTTAATTTAATTGTATTTCTTTTGTTTTTCAAATACTTCAACAGGAGAGGAGGAACACATATTTGGGTTGTTAAAATCTAGTTTTACTAACTATTTCTCTTTCTCTTTCTAACCAGAAGAATATACACGTGTATAAGTAACATAGCAATCCAGGACAAGGCTGTGTCTCCTTTGTCAGTCCTGAGGGCCTCACTAAGCTGCCACAGTAAAGTCCCTGCTCTTCCTCTGAGGCACCCTGGACAATCATGTTAAAACTGTTTAAATGCTCTTTGGCACGTTCTGTTCCTTTTAGCGTACTTTCCGCCAGGTTTTGATTCTTTACAGGGATGAGCTGTTGAGAAACTGGGCTAATCAGATGACCGTGCTCAGAGGCCCGGGGGACTGAGGTTAGACTCACTGAAGGAGATTTTCTTTGGCAGCCCTTTCCCCGGGGAGGCTGCGTTCGAGTCCATTGGAAAAAGGGTAGCAGAGGCACTTGAGGTGCTGGGAAAGGGATCACCAAGAAGCGAGTCGCTCGCAGGGAAAGGGCCTCGTTTTGCCTCTGTGACACAGTGTGGCCCCTCTCTGTCCCGCAGCTGGCCCTGAAGGACCCCGTGCACACCGTGTCCCTGCAGCAGTTCATCTACGAGAAGCTCAAGGCCCAGCAGGAGCTGCTGGGAGAGCAGGGCTTCCAGTCCCTCATGGAGACAGTGGACACCGAGATCGTCACCCAGCTGCAGGAGTTTCTGCAGGGCTTCTGAGGGTGTGAGCCGTGGCTGGAGGCCAGCGCGTCGCCTTGTGTGCCAGCCTGCTGGGACGATGGGGAGATCCCTTGTGTAAGAAGCAAAGAGACGCAAAGACCACGCCTTTTTTTACTACAAAAATTCAGTGAATAAATGTAATTCCTACATAACTAAAATCACAAACCTATTCCTCAAAAGAATTTAATTTTATATTTATGAGGGGCCCTGTGTTTACTAGAGATAGATTTGACAACAATAGCTGCTTAGTTTCCTGTTAAGAGAAGAAACTGTTTGTTACCTTTTAATCATGTGCTCTTAACACTTGAGAAGAAGGTTTAATGTCTGAGATGTTTTACAGCAAACAAAATTAGTTAAATTTGGCTGCCTTATCCCTTTATTAAGCTAATGAGACTACAAGTTTGAAAAGTGACAAAGCTGTTCAGGTGATGCAATTAAAGAAATGTGTGTGCCAGGCAGAAATGTACAAATAGTGACAGATATACATTACTGAGATGATCTTGCCAGGGGAGTTGCTTTCAACTGACATAGAAGATATGTTTTATCAGACAGATGCTTTTATTTTCATTCTAGCAATTTGATATGGGAATTAGTAAATATTTTTTTTTCCTTGTGTTATTTTCACTAATTACATTTAGACTTGAAATGCACACTGTAAGGCCCACAGAAGTGAACCTGTGGCACTGCAGTGCCAGGTGGGAGACATCTGGCCGTGGTTTGGTCCTGGTTCCTTTGATACTGCTGGAGGCCAGGAGCCCTGTGAACACCGAGAGGAACTCACAGCCCACAGACCCCCCTCTGCCGTGACGTGGCTGTGACAGGCTGTTCAGCACTTACCCATCTTGGGCTCCTCGGTGCAGGGGTGCCCGTGGGGGGCCTAGCAGCAGTTCCCGAGGGTACCAACACTGATGTGACGAGTCTTCCTTCCTTATTCTTCCTACATGCAGTACCAAAAACGGGGAAAAGGAGGGGGGAAAAAAAGCCTTACTTTGTTCTACTTGCCATTGACTATAAAGAACCTTTAAAGCATTTTAAAGAAAACATTCAAAAGCAAGGTTGGAAAATGTCTGATCTTTCTATAGAAAGTTGGGTACAGTATGTAACTGCAGGAAACCCACTGCCCCTTTGTAAGTCGTGGAGCCCAAAATGTATGGAAATATTTGATGTTTTCAGCTAAAGAAAGAAAAGTATGGTCCAAATTAAATTTTCCAAAGATACCTCACCTTTGATTTGTCTGGTTATTTTTCCTGCCTCACAAAAAATGAGTTCATAAGAATGGCCCAGTGAATTTTGCAGAGAGGTTTTCTTTCATAGTCTGGTGCTGACTCTGTCTTGGTAGGCGGCAGTCCTTCAGGTAGCAAATCCTACTTACCCTTTTGGTTTCTCTTTTCACTTAAGGACCAGAACTTCTTTCATATGATGTTTCTTTTCTTTTTTAATTTTTATTTTATATCAGAGTAAAGTTGATTAGCCAGTGTTTTGTTAGTTTCCAGTGTACAGCGAAGTGATTCAGTTATACATGTGCAACATTTTTCAAATTCTTTTCCCATTTAGGTTATTTACAGAGTATTGAGCAGAGTTCCCTGTGCTAATACAGGAGGTCCTTTTTGGTTGTCTGTTTCCAATATATAGCAGTGTGTACATGTTAGTCCTAAACTCCGAGTTTGCCCTTCCCTCCAACCCACCCTTCCTTCCTGGTAACTGTAAGTCTGAGCCTGTTTTTTTTTTTTTTTTTAATTTTACTTCATTTTACTTTACATTACTGTATTGGTTTTGCCAAACATGAATCTGCTACGGGTGTACACATGTTCCCAATCCTGAACCACCCTCCCACCTCCCTCCCCGTACCGTGTCTCTGGGTCATCCCAGTGCACCAGCCCCAAGCATCCTGTATCCTGCATCGAACCTAGACTGGCAATTCATTTCTTATATGATATTATACATGTTTCAATGCCATTCTCCCAAAGCATCCCACCCTCTCCCTCTCCCACAGAGTCCGAAAGACTGTTCTATACATCTGTGTCTCTTTTGCTGTCTCGCATACAGGGTTATCGTTACCATCTTTCTAAATTCCATATATATGTTAGTACTCTTTTTAATGGCTGAGTAATACTCCATTGTGTATATGTACCACAGCTTTCTTATCCATTCATCTGCTGATGGCCATCTAGGTTGCTTTTTTGTGTCATTTGTGTCATTTTTTAAAGATTTGGCATGTAAGCAGTATCATATGATATTTGTCTTTCTGTCTGGCTTACTTCACTAGTATGATGGTCTCCAGGTTCGTCTGTATTGCTGCAGAAGGCATTATTTCACTCTTTTTAATGTCCGAGTACATACACAACCCCACTCCTGTGGATTTCCTGCGATCAAACTCTACTGGCCTTCGAAGTCAGACTCTCTGGGGTATCCTCCTCCTGTTTCCAGACTCCTAGGCTAAGAGACTGGCCTAAGAAGAATAATTTCTTTTGTTGATTTAATTATTTTCATTTGAAGCACTAGTCCCATTAATGTTTTCAGAAATGCACATACATGCTCCCATTTTTCATTTACAGTAGTTCCTGACAGATTTCATTATAATGGTATAGCAAATGTTACTGAAATAGCCACCTTGCAAAAAAAGAAAAAAATATTTCAGGGAAAGAGTTTGGTTTGGTTCATTTTTTTAAACTCGATGTTTAAAATAGGCTCAGAAAAAAAGAAAAATTCTTGAATCTTTAACTGCTCAGTTAAGAGATAAAATGTAATTATTGATTTACAGAATTCTTTTCATTAATGCAGCTTCATATCAAATGTATTAAACTTGGGCAGACAGCAGGCCTCAGGTTGAACTGCTCTTCCTGATATAAGGTAATTATCATCTCTATTCCGTAAACTCCTTTTCTATTTATTTTTTACTCCAGAGACTTCTCCCAGCCCTCTGACAAATGTCCATGTGGCCAACAGTAAATGTTTTAGAGTTTTTGTTATAACTGATTCCTGCTGCTGCTTTCTCCTACCAGTCATGTTGGAGAAGCCATATCATTAGATGTTAAAATACTCATGTTTCAGATTCCCTTGAAAGATCTTCACCTTAGATCTTTATTTTCCCTATCCCTTTATTCAACTAATGTTTGTTGAGTTCCTGTTTTATGCCATACTTCTTTGCTAAATTCTGGGTTTAGAACAGGCTTCTTACCTCATGAAGTTTTACAGTCCAGTGAGAACACACATGTGCCAATGTAATATGTGAAAATCATGGTTCTAATGGAAATGTGTGTTCAGGAGCAGTGGGCATGCAGGGGAAGGAGGTCTTTTGCAAAAGAGAATGATATTGGTACTTTATTATTTGATATCCCTTAAAAAATTGTTCTGAAATAGCATCGTGTCATAAGGTTATTTAAAAGTAAATGGCTCTGTACTGGAATTGGGCTTTTCTCTGATTCTAGACTTAGAGCTATTTGACATATAAAATAAGTCATCAGTGAGATTTTGGAAATGTTAGAATTCTGTAGCCTCACAACTAATTCCTAATTGAGTGAATTAAAACATAAGGCTCACCTTGTTAGGGTAGTAGTTTTCTGTTCTGTTTCTTTATATCTTACAAATCTCAAGTGAGTAGAAACTTAAAAGTTGATAGAGAGCTGATGAAGGGAAGACAAGAGACACATGTCACAAAAAATAGTATTTTCTTCCTCCAACTTTAGGGGAAAAAAAGTTAACCTATAGAAGCTNCCTGTGCAGCTGTCTGAAGCTGAGCTTTCAAGCCATTGAGGCAAATACTCTGGAAAAGGGCTTTGCTGTTGGTCTGAATTTCCCTGATTTTACTTCTGGGCAGTTGAACTTCTGGCCTAGGAGACTTCTTTTGGTCTGAAGCACTTAGATAAAATTCAGAACTGAGAGTCATTGACTATATTTCCTTTAGAATCCTTTCTTACTGAAACAAGTAGAGAGTTTCCAATTAGCCAAAGATCTTTAACAAGCAAGATTTTCTCCTTGTTCCAATTAATGCCTGCATCCAGCTCATTTGGGTCTGTTGGAATTTATTTAGCCAAGTGTGCTTTGAAGAACTGTCTAATCCAAGAAGGAATGGATTGATGTCTGGTCATCCAGCCCTTTTTCCCTTCAAAGTGAAACATTGATTTTTCATGCCACTTTAATTTCCCAGTAGGGCAAAAATAGAACGCAAGTAACTGTTAGAATAGGTAGGAGTCTAGTGAGGCTTAAAGCACTGGTATCTGTCTGCCACTGTAAATCTGGAAATTAACCTTATGACTGCAAGTCTGCTGGTTGGGGGTTTTTATCGCAAGGAGTTAAAGCAGGCACACATTCTCCAGTGTTCTTGCCTGGAGAATCCTACGGACAAAGGAACCTGGCGGGCTATAGTCCAAAGGGTGGCAGAGTTGGACTGAGCAGCTAAGCACACGAAGCAGAAAGGTCTGGAGATAAACTGTGGGTAGACCTGCAAGTGAGCTGCTTCTTTCCCCCATAGCTCTGCCCTGAAGCAAGGTCAGTATCTCATTTCTGAAGAGGCAGGTTTCTACACAGAGCTATTGGGGCTAGCCCCAAAGGTGCTTTTTTCCCCCGCTGCAACTTAAGTCACTTCCCTAGTAGCTCAGCTGGTAATGAATCCGCCTGCAATGCAGGAGACCCTGGTTCAATTCCTGGGTTGGGAAGATCTACTGGAGAAGGAAGGGCGTACCCACTTCAGTATTATTCTTCTCTAGTGGCTCAGCTGGCAAAGAATCCACTCGCAATATGGGAGACCTAGGTTCAATCCCTGTGTTGGAAAGATCCCTTGGGGGAGGGAAAGGCTACCCACTCAAATATTCTGGCCTGGGGAATTCCGTGGACTGTATAGTCCATGGGCCTGCAAAGAGTCGAACACAACTTAAACAGTAATCTAGAAGATCAAAACTTGTTGATTGTCAGGGAAGTTGTAGCTCATAAATATGTACACTGAGCTTAGAAGTGTATCGACAGCCAACCAGGCAGCAAAGGAAAGTCTGTTGACAGTTCTGGAGGTAATCACACACTAATCATGAGTTCTATTGGCCAAGGGAGGCAGCTCGGTTTTGTTTTTTGGATTCCAGTGCACATATCTTGTGCTCTCTCTGGCAGCAAAATCAATGCTGTGAAATGACCTTTCCTTCAGCCTGGTGCATTCTTCACTCACAGTGCGTTGAGATCTGCTGAACCATGTGAGCAGATCCAGTATTTTATTAAACTTACTGGATAAGCCTGCTTTGGTAGCTAATAGCATGGAAGTATGGAAATCCCAACTTACTGCAGAAAATTCATTAGGGAACTGATTATTTTTAAACCTTTCAAAGGGCTGCTTGTAGATACATGTAAAGGAAGAAGGGAGGTATTTTATTTTTTTGTTTGATGTTTGTTTTATTTTAATGTTTTTAGTTAAAGAATTTCAGAGCAGGAAGGGAATCAGAGAGAGGAGATCTATTCTGGGCATCTATTCTGACCTTACCATTTCACAGGTGAGGAAATGCACCCGGAAAGGTGAGGCCTGCAGCCTTGGGTTCCTAGCAACTCTTCCAATTTCAAGTGTATTTCTTTTTAAAAAATGTTAGTGGTGGGACTTCCTTGGTGGTCCAGTGGTTAAGACTCCACACTTTAGTGCAGGAGGCACGAGTTCCATCCCTTGGTGGGTAACTAAGATCCCTCATGCCTCATGGCAAAAATTTAAAAGAAAAAAAATTTTTTTTTAATTTTTTAAATTAAAAAATAGTAGTGAAAATAAAATGTTAATGGCCTAGGTTTACAATTTGTGTTTTTACTGAGCTAAAGTGAAAGAAAGTAGTGAAGTCATGTCTGACTCTGCGATCCCCTGGACTGTAGTCTACCAGGCTTCTCTGTCCATGGGATTTTCCAGGCAAGAGTACTGGAGTGGGTTGCCATTGCCTTCTCCAGGGGATCTTCCGGACCCAGGGATGAACCCAGGTCTCCTGCATTGCAGGCAGACGCTTTACCCTCTGAGCCACCAGGGAAGCCCTTTACTGAGCCAAGCCCACCTTCGGATAACACTGTTCGCGTGTGGAGTAGGTGCCTTGCAGCAGCGTGCCCAGCTCTCCCACCCACCCTCAGGATGTTGCTGTCAGTCTTCAGTCATCTCTATGCTGTAATCACTCGGTACATTTTTACTTTAAACAGTTACTTTTCAGATCAATTAAGAATTTAAAAAAACACACAAAAGTTTAACTTTACCTTCATTTATTTCTTCTTTAGTAATCATCCTTTATTTACGTGGATCTAAATTTCTGACATAAAATTTTCCTAACTATTGCAACTTAGCTCTAACCCTCTTAACATTTCTTTGCAGGGCAGGCCTATTGAGGGTGAATTGTCTCAGTTTTTACTTGCTTAAGAAAGTCTTTATTCTTCACTTGTGGAGGACACTTTTGCCGAAAGTGGGATTCTAGGCTAGTATCTCATCTTGCTTTCATAATTTTTGAAACACAGTCCCCTGTTGTTGTTATCCATGATCTTCTATAGGTAAAATGGCTTTCCCCTCCTCCTCTGACTTTTGATTTTTCCCCTTGGCTTTGCTCTTCTGATGATTAAATATGATATGTGTAGTTTTCAGTTTTCTGTTTATTAGTATTTTTGACTTCTGGCATTCACTTTTGATTCTTTCTTAGAATTTCAATCTCTCTGCTTATTCATCTGTTCATGCATGTTGTCTCTTTCAATAGAGCCCTTGACATACTAATGGTAGCTGTTTTAAATGCCCTGAGAATTCTAACATCTATATTATATATGAGAGACTTCCCTGGAAGGCCAGTGGTTAAGACTACACTCTCAAGGCAGGGACACAGCTTCCATCACAGGTCAGGGAACTAAGATCCTGTATCCTACATGGCACAACCATGAATAAATAGGTAGGTAGGTAGATAAAAATACAATATATGTGAGTCTCATTCTGATGCTTGCCTGAGAGCTCTGATTTCCTGCTTGATTATAGATCTTGATCTGTCTGTTTTGCTTGCCTTTAGCATGCCTTTTAATTTTTGGTTGAACGTTGGACATACTGTGTTGAATGATAGGAACTGAGATAAATGATCTTCTAGTGTGAGCATGTATGCTAATCTGGCCAGGAGTTAGGCTGTGTTTCATGTTCGCTCTTGGTGCCAGAGATTTCACAGTTCCAGGGGAGGGTCTTGTTTCGTTTCCCCTCCTGACTTTGGGCTTCCCTGAGTATTTTGCCTCAGAGAGACCCTGTGTCT
>SJYV01015341.1:319313-377745 GCA_006410875.1 Neotragus pygmaeus | reverse complement strand
AGGGTGAAACTGTAAAGCTTGCTGTCCTTTACTCATCACCAGCCCCCTAAGATCACAAAGACCCCCAGATCAGTCACGAGGTGAGGCACAGAGTGGGACCTGTTGTACTCCGTGCAGGAGTGTAGACCAGAGGGGCTGCCCAGCCGGGTGCCCGTCCCCTCCCCTCTGGCCCCGGGGAGGAAGGAGAAGTGGGACTTCCTGGAGAGCAGGGCTCGAGGGTCTGGGAGGGGCACTTGGCCTATTTCTCACCTTCCTGCAAGATCAGACCCTGAAGAAGTCTCCTGAGGCTCTCGTGATTCTGGCAGCAAGGCTGGTGTCCGCCTCTCATGGAAGGTGGGGTGAGGCTGGGGTGGCCGAACTGCTGGTCCTGTAACCGACTGACGGTCCGACTGCCACTGCGACCCTGTGACAGCCAGAGCAAAACAGAGGGAGCGGATTAAACTGGACAGTCAGTCTTGACAACAAAATACCTGCATTTGAATCTTTACTCTAGAGGGGCTACATTTTCAAATGTCCTTCGTTGTTGTTCGGTCACTAAGTTGTGTCCAACTCTTCGTGACCCCATGGACTGCAGCACACTAGGCTTCCCTGTCCCTCACTGTCTCCCAGAGTTTGCTAAAATTCATGTCCATTAAGTTGGTGATATTATCTAACCATCTCATCCTCTGCCTCCCTCTTCTCCTTTTGCCTTCAATCTTTTGCAGCATCAGGGTCTTTTCCAATGAGTCAGCTCGTCACATCAGGAGACGGATTGAGGTATTGGAGCTTCAGCATCAGTCCTACCAATGAATATTCGTTGACTGGTTAATTTCCTTTAGGACTGACTGGTTTGATTTCCTCGCAGTCCAAGGGATTCCTCAGCACCACATTTTGAAAACATCAATCCTTTGGCGCTCATCGTTCTTTATGGTCCAACTCTCACATCCGTACATGATTACTGGAAAAACCATAGCTTTGACTAGACCGACTTTTGAAGCAAAGTAATATCTCAGTTTTTTAATACTCTGTTTAGGTTTGTCATAGCTTTTCTTCCGAGGAGCAAGCATTTTAATTTCATAGCTACAGTCACCATCAGCAGTGATTTTGGAGCCTAAGAAAATAAAATCTGTCACTGCTTCTCCTTTTTCCTTATCTATTTGCCATGAAGTGATGGGACTGGATGCCAGGATCTTACGTTTTTGACCCTTCAGTTTCAAGTCAGCTTTTCCACTATCTTGTTTCACCCTCATCAAGAGACTGTTTGGTTCGTCTTCATTTTCTGCCGTTTGCGTGGTGTCATCTGCACATCTGAGATTGTTGATTTCTCTAGGCAGTCTTGATTCTAGCTGGAGCTTCATCCAGCCGGGCATTTCGGATGATGTACTCCTTATATAAGTTAAATACACAGGGTGATAATGTACAGCCTTGACGTATTCCTTTCCCAATTTTGAACCAGTCTGTTGTTCATATCCAGTTTTTACTATTGCTTCTTGACTTGCATACAGGTTTTTCAGGAGGCAGGTAAAGTGGTCATGTTCTCCCATCTCTTTAAGAATTTTTCACAGTTTGTTGTCATCCATGTGGTAAAAGGCTTTAGCGTAGTCAATGAAGCAGAAGTACATGTTTTCCTGGAATTCCCTTGTTTTTTCTATGATCCAACAGATGCTGGCAATTTGATCTCTGGTTCCTCTGCCTTTCCTACTTTGGACATCTGGAGGATTCTGAGCATTACTTTGCTAGCATGTGAAATGAGTACAATTGTGTGGTAGTTTGAAATTCTTTGGCAGTTCTTTGGCATTGCCTTTCTTTGGGATTGGGATGAAAACTGACCTTTTCCAGTCCTGTGGCCACTGCTGAAGCTTCCAAATTTGCTGGCATATTGCATGCAGCACTTTAACAGCATCATCTTTTAGGATTTGAAGTAGCTCAACTGGAATTCCTTTACCTCTACTAGCTTTGTTTGTAGTAATGCTTCCTAAGACCCACTTGACTTCACACTCCAGGATGTCTGACTATACAAAAAAGGTCTTAATAAGCTGGACCATTGTAGTTATCCACCTTATTAAGACCTCTTTTGTATAGTTCTTCTGTGTATTCTTGCCACCTCTTTGTAATCTCTTTTGCTTCTGTTAGGTCCGTACCATTTCTGTCCTTTATTGTGCCCATCTTTGCATGAAATATTCCTTTGGTATCTCTAATTTTCTTGAAGAGATCTCTGCTGCTGCTGCTAAGTCGCTTCAGTTGTGTCTGACTCTGTGCGACCCCATAGATGGATGGCAGCCCACCAGGCTCCCCCGTCCCTGGGATTTTCCAGGCAAGAACACTGGAATGGGTTGCCATTTACTTCTCCAATGCATGAAAGTGAAAAGTCAAAGTGAAGTCGTGTCCGACTCTTCATGACCCCATGGACTGCAGCCTACCAGGCTCCTCCATCTATGGGATTTTCCAGGCAAGAGTGCTGGAGTGGGGTGCCATTGCCTTCGATCTCTAGTCTTTCCCATTCTATTATTTTCCTCTATTTCTTTGCATTGATCACTTAGGAAGGTTTTCTTCTCTCTCTTATATCTTCTTTGGAACTCTGCATTCAAATGGGTAAATCTTTCCTTTTCTCCTTTGCTTTTCACTTCTCTTCTTTTCTCAGCTATTTGTAAGTCCTTGTGAGACAACCACTTTCTTTCTTGCAGTTCTTTTTCTTTGGGATGATTTTGGTCACTGCCTCCTGTACAATGTCATGAACCTCCATCCATAGTTCTTTGGGCACTCTGTCTACCAGATCTTATCCCTTGAATCTATTTGTCACTTCCACTGTATAATCATAAGGGATTTGGTTTAGGTCCTACCTGAATAGTCTAGTGGTTTTCCTTACTTTCTTCAATTTAAGCCTGTATTTTGCAATAAGGAGTTCATGATCTGAGCCAGTCAGCTCCCAGTCTTATTTTTGCTGACTGTATAGAGCTTCTTCATCTTTGGCTGCAAAGAACGTAATCAGTCTTGTTTTGGTATTGACCATCTGGTGATGTCCATGTGTAGAGTCATCTCTTTTGTTATTAGAAGAGGGCATTTGCTAGGACCAGTGTGTTCTCTTGGCAAAACTCTGTTAACCTTTGCCCTGCTTCATTTTGTATTTCAAAGCCAAACTTGCTTGGTATTCTAGGTATCTCTTTACTTCCTACTTTTGCATTGCAGTTCCCTGTGACATCTTTTTTGGTGTTAGTTCTAGATGGTCTTGTAGATTTTTATAGAACCTTTTGACTTCAGCTTCTTCAGCATTAGTGGTTGGGGCATAGACTTGAATTACTGTGATGTTGGNCTTTACTTCCTACTTTTGCATTGCAGTTCCCTGTGACATCTTTTTTGGTGTTAGTTCTAGATGGTCTTGTAGATTTTTATAGAACCTTTTGACTTCAGCTTCTTCAGCATTAGTGGTTGGGGCATAGACTTGAATTACTGTGATGTTGGATGGTTTGCCTTGGAAATGAACCAAGATCATTCTATCTGTTTTGATCTTACACCCAAGTTCTGCATTTTGGGCTCTTTTGCTGACTCTGAGGGCTACTCCATTTCTTCTAAGGGATTCTTGCCAACAGTAGGAGATATAATGGTCATCTGAATTAAATTCGCCCCTTCTGATCCACTTTAATTCACTGATTTTTAAAATGTCGATGCTCACTCTTGCCATCTCCTGCTTGACCACGTCCAATTTACCTTGATTCCTGAACTTAATATTCCAGGTTCCTATGCAATATTGTTCTTTACGTCATTGGTCTTTACTTTCACCACCAGGCACATCCACAACTAGGCATCATTTCTGCTTTGATTCAACCTCTTCATTTTTTTCTGGAGCTCTTTCTCTGCTCTTCCCTAGTAGCATATTGGACACCTACTGACCTAAAGGGGTCATCTTCTGGTGTCGTCTCTTTTTGTCTTTTCATACTTTCCATGCTATTATCAAGGCAAGTATACTGAAGTGGTTTGCCATTCCCTTCTCCAATGGACCACATTTTGTCAGAACTCTCCACCGTGACCCATCCGTCTTGGGTGGCCCTGCACGGCATGGCTCATAGCTTCATTGAGCTACACAAGGCTGTGACCCATGTGATCATTTTGGTTAGCTTTCTGTGGTTATGGTTTTCTTTCTGGAGGCCGAGATTACAGTTCTTACTACTTCTGTCTGCCCCCTGGTGGATGAGGATAAGAGGCTTGTGCAAGCTTCCTGATGGGAGGGACTGGCTGTGGGGAAAACTGGGTCTTGCTCTGCTCAGAAAATCTTTAATCCAGTTGTCCGCTGGTAGACGGGGCTGGCTCCCTCGCTGTTAGTTGATTGGCCTGAGACAACCCAATCCTGGAGTCTACAGCCTGCAGGGCTACTGATGACCTCCAGAAAGGACTTATGCCAACACACGCCTCCCAGGACTGCTGCCGCCAGCGCCCCTGTCCCTATGGCAGGCCACTTCCGACCCACACCTCCTCCACAGGAGACCCTCAGACACCCACAGGCTTAGTCTCTTGTGGGGTCACTCCTCCTTTCACCTGGGTCCAGACCTATATTAGAGTTTAAGAGAAGAGAGAGTCTTTCTTAGGCCTCATACCAAGGTATCAAGAATAAAATAGTATAACAATAAAAAAAAATATCTTGCCATTGTCACTTGTGATTAAACTTCTCTGAGGGAGTTTTCAGTTTGGAATGGAAGTGGTTTGTGCACAAGTCTGACATTTCTGTATCCCACGCTCTTATGTTATCCTAATACCATTTAGAACAGTTAATGTAGCAGTTAAGAATGAAGGCTCTGGCACCCAACTGCTTAGGTTTGAAATACGACTTTGTCTCCTTCTAGTTGTATGACGTTGGACAATTACTTAACTTCCCTGTGCCTTTGTTGCCTAAATGTGTATAAAAATAGTGCCTTTTTCTCCCCAAAAGTTGCTTAAAGGTTAGATAAGGTAATGCCTGTAAAGCACTTTTAGGGCAGTGCCTGATATATTTTTAAATGCTTCATCGTTGGCTGTTACGACAATTGTCATTATCATATTTTAATAGCTAAATATCTAAAAGTTTATTCTACTCCATGGATAAAGAAACTGAGTTCAAATGTGGGTGGCCGTGGCCAGAGACAATTGGAAAGATTTGAGCCAGGTGGTGGACTCTGGGCACAGCAGGTGGGAGAGGAGGTGGAGGAAGAGGAGCCGGCATGAGGAGTCAGGAGAACTTGTGGTGTGCTCAGGGGACAGCAGCAAGACCACTCCACTAATGACGATGAATTCAGCTGGAGGACCATGGGCAAGAGAGGCTGGGCTGGCCATGGTGAAGATCGTGGGGCAGAAAACGTCTGGAGGGTCTCCTGTAGCTGGCTTTCTCTCTTGGCTGCCTGCCCGAGGCCTCTCTGCATCCAAGGGGGATGTCTGTTTTCCTTGTAGGGCTGGGGCTGTGTCTCTGAGAGTCCACACCCACGCTCTTTCCAGTGAGGCAGAGCCTTTGGTTAAGGTTCTTGTGCGCTGGGCAGGTTCCTGGGATAGTGCGTCTCCAGGTCCAGGGTGCGTCCCACCTCCCTGGCAGAGAGCAGTTTAATTCAGTCTCAGATTCCGTTTCTCCATGAGTTCTGACTCCACTATTGTGTGGATGGAACCCACTTCAGACTGGCGTAAGAAAAATGGGAATTTATTGGCCCCCTTAGTTGACATTGTGGGAATATGTTGGTTTCAGGTGCTGTCTGATCCAGTGTTGTGACAACCCAGTTTCTGGCTATTTCTTGGCTCTGCTTTGCATAGTGTTGGCTTCCTGGGCAACTCCAGGTACTTGTCATCTTCCTTATGGAAATTCCAGCAGAAAAAGTGCTTTTTCCCCTGCTGCCCCAGCAGAGATCTTTTTGTATCTGACTGGTTCTTGTTGGGCCACTAACTTAATTCTGAACCAATCATTGGGGCAAAAAGAACTTGCTGCCCTGACGGCATGGCAAACCTGTGTCCTGCGCCTGCGTCTGGAACTGGAAACAGAATCACCAGGATGAGGACTGAACAGAGGGAGGAAACTCCCAGGAGAAGGGCTAAAACAAAACACAAACAAAAGTAGCTTCTCTGCACTAAGCCAAAGAATGACTGGTAAACATGGGATTTGTGTGTCTGGAATATAGATCCACGTGGCATTTAGTCTTTGTCATCCTGGAGAGCAACGTCCGCAGCTGTTCTTTTCCTATTTGCTGTCGGATTCCTTGGACTTTGCCATGTGGGCCCTGTTCTCACTGCTGTTTGCTTATCTTGAAGCCTGACCACTTGTGGTTATCTACCCTGCTGCTGCTGCTGCTGCTGCTGCTGCTAAGTCGCTTCAGTTGTGTCCGACTTGTGCGACCCCATAGATGGCAGTCCACTGGGCTCCCCCGTCCCTGGGATTCTCCAGGCAAGAACACTGGAGTGGGTTGCCATTTCCTTCTCCAATGCATGAAAGTGAAAAGTGAAAGCAAAGTTGCTCAGTCACGTCCGACTCTCAGTGACCCCTTGAACTGCAGCCTTCCAGGCTCCTCCGTCCATGGGGTTTTCCAGGCAAGAGTATTGAAGTGGGGTGCCATTGCCTTCTCCGGGTTATCTACCCTAGAACACAATATTCAAGCTCTGTCTTTCTAATTGGAATTATATGACATGCACTCTTGTTTCTTGCCCTGTGATCTTGAATTCGCAGTCTGAACAGAAAGCTGCTCTCCAGTGGGGGACCCAGCATGGCGTCACGACTCATCCAGACTTGTCCAGTGCCTCAGGATGCCACTCACAATGTTCCCTCACTTCGCCCACCTGGACCTGAGTTAGCTGATAAGCTCCTGGGGTGCGTGACTAAGCTCCATGATGGAGGGGCCCCTTGTCATTTAATTCTTAAATCCTCTTACAGAGACTGTTTGACATTTCTGGGTAGGATTAAGGCTGCCAAGATGTAAATGCAGTGAACAGTTAAAAATGTAAGCAGAGGCCTCGCCAGCGACGGGCTTTCAGTGCCAGGCAGGGTGTCTGGACTTGTGTCCTGTTGACAGCGAGGAGCCATCAACTGTTCCTGAGTAGAGAGAGACAGCCCCTCCTCGTGACTGCTGCTACCGAGCGCACACTAAATGTCAGGCCTGGCACATGTGTCCCTCACACGTGTGATCTGACTTCACAGCCAAGGTAATTCAGCAAGAGGAGAAGTCTCTTTTCATATGGCACCTACTCACCTGAAATCACACCTTGTTCTTGGCAAGAATCCCTGAAAGCACAGAGGATGTACAAGAAAACCAACCATCCCCCCGACTCAACGCGCCGAGTAACATGTTCCCTTCTCATCCTGTAACGTGTAAGCGGGAGAGGATTCATCCTTCTCACTGTTTGTCTGGACAGCCAAGGAAGACGTCACACAACGGTTAAAATAACAGTGGAAAGGAGATGACGCACTTCCCTCCCAGCCGGTGCTTCCCTCCTCTTGACCTCTTTTCCAGAGTAGAGATATCTGTACTCCCATCTTCCCATTCCTTCCTCCAGCCCCCACTCTCCACCATTGATTTCCTTGTTAATTCCACACCCCTTAGTCCTGATCTCCACTTGCTCGCCCCGCTTTTTCTTCATGGCCCTTTCTGCCACAGAGTGGCCTCTTGGACTTGTTGACCCTGTCCCCTAGCTCTGTCATCTGCATCACTTTCTCTGTGTCTTTCCATGCATATCTGCTGGCCTTTGTTAATTGACTTTGTCCCTTGTCTTTTAAAGTTGTATCTTCTTGTCTGTTTTGCTAGATTTATTCCCCAGTAGAATTGCATTTCCCCTGCCGCTTATCTAGCATTGTCCAACTTTCATTTCTGTCAAAGACAGCCCCGAGGTGCATACTAGCATTCTCCATCTTATTTCTCCTTTGTGATACCCTGCGTTCGGACTCCAGCTCCACTGCGCCCTGGCTCTGTGGTCCTGCAGCATTGCTTCACCTCTCTGCACCTCTGTGTCCCCCTCTGTTAAAGGGGGATGCTGTTATTATTTCCCCAGTAGGATTCCTGTAAAGATTAAATGAACTATTCAATACGTGAAAAGGGTTCAGAACGTTACCTGCACAAAGCAGGCCTTGGATGGGTGTTAGCTCTTACTCTTGTTGGGTGCTGGTGTCACGTTGTTCTGATGTGTTGGCTCACAAGGGTTCCTCAAGAACAGCAGACATGGAGCTGCCTCCATGCTGGAGGGACACAGGTGAGTTTGGGGGTGACCGGGATGAAGGATGGTGTGTGTGCTTCTTTGCCAGCTGGGTGTTCTCGTGAACTCACTTTTGCCGACTTGGGAGGAAAGTCACCGGTTCTTCAAAGGGGAGAAGAGACCGTTCTTGCATACCAGTTAAGTAATAAAATGAAAATAAAGTCGTTTGGGTAAATACTGACTTGGTAGGATTGGTACTCCTTCTGATGCCCCAACAAGATTCCTAAACGCAGTTTGGATTTTGAAAACATCTGGAATCAGCCAAGCACATTTCTGAAGCTGGTGAGTGCTGACATTGTAATCCGTATTTCTTGCTGCTCAGCTTGCCTGCCTGCAGTGCGTTGACCTCCAAAGATGAGGCCAGTGACAGGCTCCTTCAGACAGCATCCTCAGGGGGACTGCGGGTCCTTATGAGTGTCTTGTGTGTGTGTGCACGCACTTTATCTGTGCTTCTGATTATAAATGTAACAATGTTCTTTGCTGAAATGCTGCAAAATAAAAAGATAAAGAAGCAGCAACTCATAATCCATTCACTCAGAAATAATGACTCTTAAAGTTGTGATGTGTATGTGTGAAGGAGTTTGTGTATACACACACGCCTTTTACTATATGTGGTTTTTAAAAAAACAAAGCTAGCATTGTTTGCATATACATTGAGAATACTGACATTTTTGATAGCATTATATCCTATTTTTTCCATCATTTTAAAAATAAATATAATATTTGAAAACTGGCTTAATATTTGGTGGGTGGGTGTTCTGTCGGTTCAGGTCCTCCAAGATGCCAGGAGAAGATTAGCTGCACAAGGAACATGTAGGGAGAAATCCCTGTGAAGGACAGAGGGAGAGGGAGCAGGAATGGGCAGGTGGGGTGGTGAGAGGAGACGGGGAGGAGGGTCTGGCCAGAAGAATCACGGTCCTGGAAGGGCTTGCGCAGGCTGGTGGGGGTCAGCCCCTGGCAGAGGTTGCCCTTCACGCAGTTCTCATGTTGGGGAAGAATGGCCCGACTCTAACGCTCCCATCTGTCAGTGGTGGGGTGGGCAGCAGGGAGAAGGCATGACCTCGACGTGAACACAGTGCGGAGACAAAGGGATGGCAGCCGAGAGCCTCCCGTCAGCAGCCCCTCATGGAAGATGCTGTTGAAGGAGATCTGAACCGCAATGCTTCCTGGTCGCCACAGGCATACCCTAAATTCTTTAATTGACCCTTTATTGTTAGCTATTTTAACCATTATACATTAAGAAGCAATAAATATTCCTTGACATAAATCTTGGTGTTCTTCATTGATAATTTCTTTAGGGTAAATTAATATGTGGACTTCTGGTTGAACGTGATGCATTGAAAGTAAGTTTTCTTGGGCTACCTCTGAAACTCAGTTTTGATTTGAAGAAATCAACAGTTGAAATCGACAAACTTAGTTCTAGAGAGAGCCGTGGATGAGATCATTATAAAAAATTTAGAAGATAGAAAAATAGTAAGATGAATGTTCACAGATTAATCAAAGAGAAGAATACTGAAACCCAAGGTGCCCGAAGAGGAGGAGGCCAGTAAGTAGTAAAAACCTTGAAGGGCTTAGGAATTGGAGGTACCACGTGTCTTAGAAGAGTGTGAAGACTGAGAGCAGGATTGCACGGACATCTGCATAAGAAGGCAGGCCTCCTGATGACCTCCACTGCCCCAGGAGGCCTCCTGTAATCTCCAAGAGGCTGCAGACTTTGGGATGTTAACCAGAGAGGGCTGAGCGTAGGTTTAAAACAGAGTAAAAATGGGAACATGTTAATAACTTTGCCTGTCAGTGTTGTTTTAAGGATAAAACCATAAAACATGTAACAGCGTCTGGCACATAGTAAGTGTGTAGAAGAGTCTCCTCTCACTGTCACTGCTATCAGCATATTTTGGGTTGGCCAAAAAATTCATTTCGGTTTTTCTTAACAGTGTTTGAAAAATCTAAACAAACGTTTTGTCCAACCCGAGATAGACACAGAGCTTTCTCTTTCTTTCGTTTATTCATGTACCCAATCTTACACTGTTATCATTTCAGCTCATAAGGCTTTGTATTCTCTCTCCTTTCCTTTACTTGAATTTAAATCAATGGATTGACTTTTTAGCGCACTGACCTCTTTACAAGATACAGCCTTCCACTTTCAGAATGTATGTATCTCCTCATTTATACAAATATTCTGTGTCCTTAAAACACGTGTCTTTAGCTTTCTTTTTATAATTTATGCACATCTCTTCTTAATTTTGTTCCTAGACTCTTGTAGTCGATGGCAATGTGAATGGAAATTTTGATTTCAATATTTTTCACACTAGTCAATACTGATGTTTAAGAGGTCTATACGTAATTACTTTGTAACTTGCTTTCTAGTTTGTAGCTTTACTATTAAGTAGAAATACTGAATTTTGGTTTAATATTGTAAATAGCTTTGCAGTAGATTCTCAGTGTTTTACTGAACAGTGCATTAATTCAACAGTTATAGTTCGAGCTGGTACTATGACATGGAAACACTGTGTGATCAGTGAGACTGAGAGTGTTGCTTCCCCAGGGAGTTTATATTCTGACAGAGAAACATATAGTAACAGGTAATGGTGATCATAGAACTTGCTACCTAAAGCTTTCCAGAGTGTCCTGCCAGTGTATGCGTGCTCAGTCACTCAGTTAAGTCCAACTCTTGCTGACGCCATGGATTGCAGCACCCAAGACTCCTCTGCTCTCCACTACCTCCTGGAGTTTGCTCAAATTCATGTCCATTGAGTTGGTGATGCTATTTAATCATTCTCATGCTCTGCCGCCCCATTCTCCTTTTACCTTCAGTCTTCTCCAGCGTCAGGGTCTTCTCCAGTGAGTCAGCTCTTCTCCAGTGAGTCAGCTCTTCACATCAGGTGGCCAGAGTATCGGAACTTCAGCTTCAGCAACAGTTCTTCCCATGGACTGTTGTTGTTCACTCACTCAGTCGTGTCCCACTCTGCGACCCCATGGACTGCAGCATGCCAGGCTTTCCTGTCCTTCACCATCTCCCAGAGTTTGCTCAAACTCAAGTCCATTGTGTCGATGATACCATCCAATCATCTCATCCTCTGTCACCCCCTTTTCCTCCTGGTTTCAATCTTTCCAGCATCAGAATATTTTACAATGAGTTGGCTCTTCACATCAGGTGGCCAAAATATTGGAGCTTCAACTTCAGCATCAGTCCTTCCAATGAACATTCAGGGTTAATTTCCTTTGGGATTGACTAGGTTGATCCTTGCTGTCCAAGGGATTCTCAAGAGTCTTCTCCAGCAGCACAGTTTGAAAGCATCAATTCTTTGGCACTCAGCCTACTTTAGGGTCCAACTCTCACANTGGGATTTCTTTGGAAGGAATGATGCTAAAGCTGAAGCTCCAGTACTTTGGCCACCTCATGTGAAGAGTTGACTCATTGGAAAAGACTTTGATGCTGGGAGGGATTGGGAGCAAGAGGAGAAGGGGACGACAGAAGATGAGATGGCTGGATGGCATCACTGACTCAATGCATGTGAGTCTGCATGAACTCTGAGAGATGGTAATGAACAGGGAGGCCTGAGGTGCTGCGATTCATGGGGTCTCAAAGAGTCGGACACAACTGAGCAACTGAACTGATGATGAAATGGACCTCATTTTGGGTGTTATTTCTCGAAGGTATTGTGGTAGGTCTTCATAGAACCAGTCTACTTCAGCTTCTTTGGCATTACTGGTTGGGGCATGGACTTGGATTACTGTGATACTGGATGGTTTGCCTTGGAAATAAACTGAGATCATTGTGATGTTTCTGAGATTGCATCCAAGTACTGCGTTTAAGACTCTTATGTTGACTATGAGAATTACTCCATTTCTTCTAAGGGATTCTTGCCCAGAGTAGTAGAAATAATGGTCAACTGAATTAAATTCACACATTCCCATCCATCTTAGTTCACTGATTCCTAAGATGTCAATGGTCAATCTTGACATCGCCTGTTTGACCACATGCAATTATGTTAATTCATGGACCTATAATATTTCAGGTTCAAATACAACGTTCTTTATAGCATCAAACTTTATTTTTACTACCAGATACATCCAGAGCTGTGCATCGAGAAAGAAATGCCTACTTTGGCCAGCTGCTTCGTTCNACATGCAATTATGTTAATTCATGGACCTATAATATTTCAGGTTCAAATACAACGTTCTTTATAGCATCAAACTTTATTTTTACTACCAGACACATCCAGAGCTGTGCATCGAGAAAGAAATGCCTACTTTGGCCAGCTGCTTCGTTCTTACTAGAGCTATTACTAATTGCCCTCTGCTCTTCCCCAGTAGCATACTGGACACCTTCCAGCCTGGGGGCCTCATCTTCCAATGTTATATCTTTTTGCCTTTTCATACTATCCATGGGGTTCTCCAGGCAAGAATACTGGAGTGGGTTGCCATGTCTTTCTCCAATGGACCATGTTTTGTCAGATCTGTTCACTGTGATCTATGTGTCTTGGGTGACCCGGCACAGCATGGCTCATAGCTTCCCTGAGTTACCCAAGCCCCTTCACCATAACAAGGTTGTGATCCATGCAGGGGATAGAATAGGTAAATCCATCAAATATTAAGAATTCACCTGCAATGTGGGAGACCTGGGTTCGATCCCTAGGTTGGGAAGATCCCCTGGAGGAGGGCATGGCAACCCACTCCAGTATTCTTGCCTGGAGAATCCCCATGGACACAGGAGCCTGGTGGGCTACAGTCCATGGGGTCACAGAATTGGACTTGGCTGAGCAGCTAAGCACAGCACAGCACAGCACAATCAAATATTTTTGGATCGTAATCCTAATCTTGAACTCTTCAGGAGACTAGAAAAGAGCAAATGTTCAACAATTGACTTTGTAAACTTAGTGTAATCTTGGGATCCAAGATGGAAAAGTCAGTCAGAGACAAAAAGCCAACAACATATAATGTGAATATACTTATATCTGTAGCTGGAGCTTTCATGATCTAGCTTAATTTGAAAATGCAAAGGTGGTTGATCTCTATACCATCCATTAATGTCATTCACCACATTGACAAAACTGGAGAGTAGGTGAGAGNGCTTCCCTGAGTTACCCAAGCCCCTTCACCATAACAAGGTTGTGATCCATGCAGGGGATAGAATAGGTAAATCCATCAAATATTAAGAATTCACCTGCAATGTGGGAGACCTGGGTTCGATCCCTAGGTTGGGAAGATCCCCTGGAGGAGGGCATAAGGAAATAAGTACATTAATTACAATAGAGCCATATCCTAAATACTTTTCATGCAAACAAAAGCAAATAGTCAAGCAGCACATGGTAAATCTCTTGGAGCAGTCTTCACAGGGGAAGCTCATGGAGACAGAGACAGTAGAAGGGGTATCTGTCCACTTTTGACCATCTTGGTTGAGCCTGGAAATCTGGCAGGATCAGGTACCGGACTCCAGAGAGGAGCCCTTGGGCTATGGGGCTTTTAAGTTCCATCACTAGGGGATCACTGGTTCTTTCTCTGATGTGTAGTGAGACGGGATGAGGTCCAAGCCTTTGGGAATGTTGGGCCTGCTTGTGGCAGGATTAGCCATTTCAGCTCCATCCTGGCGAGATGGGGAACTGGAGTCTAAATCTTTGCTTAACCAGAAATATATTGCTTCAAGGGGTGGGCCTGAACCAGTTCCCTTGGAGCAGAAGAGCAACTCCATTTCTGGAAGGTCACCCTTCAGAGGATTGGTCTTGAAAAATAAACCTTTGACTCTCAATATTTTAAGCATAAAACAGAGAAAAATCACAAAACTTGAGGAAATTAGATGTTACTTCTATAGTCCTTATTATATGTCAAATATTACATACAGTATACATTTTTTTTTACAAGTACAGGGTTGAATATGCCACATCTTATATTCTTTGTAAGTGATTCAATGAGATTTCTAAGTATTGAAACATATAGATTTTGCTTTTAAGCTTTCACTAAATGGCCTTTTTCTGGAAACCAGTTTCTATGGAAACACTTAAAAATACTTGGAGACTCACTTTGCACAAATGAGCAAAAATTGTGACTGTTTAACAAAGGCTCTGAAGCCAGAGACAGGGGTCTGGGTCAGACAGGATGGCTGGATTAGAACTCTAAGATGGAGATGAGATGAAGATGTGCCACATGGATTAAGACTACTGAGAAATTTCTAATGAAGAGCTGGGTTCAGCTAATAGGAAAACTCACTCTTTGTGGTTCCATGTGTATAGTAATCAGAGGGAGGGTCCAGTCATTCTCAACAAATATTTTTTACTTCTCTATAAAGGGATGAGTTGAAAATCATTTTATGCATTCTTATATACAGTTATAGGAACTGGAATGACCTCAAATAATTATCAGAGGCACAATTCTGGGTTTAGTTTGGCCATAGTTTATCAAACGCCTTGAAAGTGAAAGTCACTCAGTCATGTCCAACTCTTTGCGACCCCGTTGACTGTATAATCCCTGGAATTCTCCAGGCCAGAATACTGGAGTGGGTAGTCTTTCTCTTCTCCAGGGGTTTTTCCCAACCCAGGGATCAAATCCAGGTCTCTGCATTGCAGGTGGATTCTTTACCATTTATCATAAATGCCATTTGATAAGGCATTTATCAGATGCCTTAAAATGTTCCAAACCTTGAACATGACAGTCATGAATTAGGGATAGTCCTAAGTAATATGCTAAGTTGCTTCAGTCGTGTCCGACTCTGTTCGACCCCATAGACGGCAGCCCACGAGGCTCTGCCATCCCTGCGATTCTCCAGGCAAGAACACTGGAGTGGGTTGCCATTTCCTTCTCCAATGCATGTAAGTGAAAACTGAAAGTGAAGTCGCTCAGTCGTGTCCCGCTCTTTGCGACCCCATGGACTGTAGCCTACCAGGCTCCTTCGTCCATGGGATTTTCCAGGCAAGAGTACTGGAGTGGGGTGCCATTGCCTTCTCCGCCTAAGTAATATAGATAGGTGTAAAGCACTGATGTCTCCAGATGTTTGTAGAGTTAGGGTAAACTAATAGTGCAGTTCCAGATAAGCCCCCAAAAGGTAGAAAGGCTCTTTCTTATTCGTGAAAAAGTTCAAAGTAGGATTCCAGGCTAACAGAGGGCTCTCTTCCATGAAATAATTCAGGGCTCCAACCTCCTTCCATCTGTGGCCCCCTCACTCCCTAGAGCCTTGTCATTATTTTGCATCTAGTGGGCAGAAGGTAAAAGGGAAGAAGTGAAACATGCCACTATTTAAAAGCCCTGGGGGACTTTCCTGATGGTTCAGTGGTTAAGACTCTGCTCTTCCAGTGCAGGGGCCCCAGGTTCAAGCCCTGATTGAGGAGCTAAGATCCTACATGTGGTATGGCCATTAAAAAAAAAAAAAGCCTTGGCCTAGAGAGGGCAAATCACCTCCATATACTTTCTGTGCTGTGTTTAGTCAGTCAGTCGTGTCCAAATCTGTGAGCCAATGGACTGTAGCCCGCCAGGCTCCTCTGTCCATGGGGATTCTCCAGGCAAGAATACTGGAGTGGGTTGCCATGCCCTCCTTCAGGGGATCTTCCCAACCCAGGGATCAAACCCAGGTCTCCCACATTGCAGGCAGATTCTTTACTTAATCACCAGGGAACCCCAAGAATATTGGAGTGGATAGCCTATCCCTTCTCCAGGGGATCTGTCTGACCTAGGAATCAAACTGAGGACTCCTGCATTGCAGGTGGATTCTTTACCACCTGAGCCTCCAGGGAGCCCACATATCCTTTCTACTGGCTTTAACTCTGTCTTAGCGGCCACATCTCATTGTACAGGAGACTAGGAAGTATAGTTCTAGTTTGTGCTCAGGAAGAGAAGAAGGACAAAGATTTGGTGGCTGGCTAGCAGTCTCTGCTCTATTGTTTATCATTTCATTGGGAAGAGTGAAAAAACCTAAATAAATGAACAATGATTTTCCAATTCAGTAAATAAATTATGAGACATCAATATAACTACATGGCATCTGAGCTTCCCTATCTATTGAGATTGAAATGAAATTGGCTCAAGCTCTGTATCTGACAGCCTGTGGAAAATTCAATATCCTCTCTAGGATTTGATGAATTTCCAGGGGCTAAGTTCTTGCAGGCATTTTCAGTGCTGAGTTCTGGCTCTGTCAACGTCAGTTTTCATCTCCCAGACTGCAAGGCAGCCCAGATATATCACGCGTCCTGTTTTCTTGGTTAATCCTCAACCCACTCTAGGGAGTCATCTGGATGAGCAGCAGCCTGTACTAAAGGTTGGAGTGGGTGTTACTGTTATTTAGCATCATTGTAGACTCCTGAAAAGTCCCATTCCTTTGGGCCCCTATGGTATTACTGAGAAAGAAGATTTAGTTTCGGGACCAGGGACCAGGCTTGATCATACAAGAGCTTTTGTGTAGCAGAGTTTTATTAAAGTATGACAAGGGACAGAGAAAGCTTCTGACATAGACATCAGAAGGTGGGCAGAGAGTGCCCCCCTTTCTAGTGTTAGCAAGGGAGTTATATACTTTTTAATTGATTATTACAGTGAATCAAAAGAATGTCTCAAGGTTGCATAGATCTTACTAGCCCCACTCCCACAATTTACATTTTAAAATAACAGGTTTAGAATTTAACAGTAGAAAGGTCTTACTAGACCCACTCCCATAATATACATTCTAAGATATCAGGATTAGTCAGAAGGTTTTCAGGAAGGACAAACTGTCCTCAAGCAGAATGCATTGTTGTTATATAACCCAGGAACCAGAGATCAAATTGCCAACATCACCTGGATAACTGAAAAAACTAGAGAGTTCCAGAAAAACATCTATTTCTGCTTTGTTGACCATGCCAAAGCCTTTGACTGTGTGGATCACAATAAACTGTAGAAAATTCTGAAAGAGATGGGAATACCAGACCACCTCACCTGCCTCTTAAGAAATCTGGATGCAGGCCAGGAAGCAACAGTTAGAACTGGACATGGAACAACAGACTGGTTCCAAATAGGGAAGGGAGTATATCAAGGCTGTATATTGTCACACTGCTTATTTAACTTATATGCAGAGTACATCATGAGAAACACTGGGCTGGATGAAGCACAAGCTGGAATCAAGATTGCTGGGAGAAATATCAATAACCTCAGATATGCAGATGACACCACCCTATGGCAGAAAGTGAAGAAGAACTAAAAAGCCTCTTGATAAAAGTAAAAAAGGAGAGTGAAAAAATTGGCTTAAAGCTCAACATTCAGAACACTAAGATCATGGCATCTGGTCCTATAACTTCATGGCAAACAGTGGAAACAGTGGCAAACTTTATTTTTTGGGCTCCAAAATCACTGCAGATGGTGACTGCAGCCATGAAATTAAAAGATGCTTGCTCCCTGGATGGAAAGTTATGACCAACCTAGACAGCATATTAAAAAGCTGAGACATTACTTTGCCAACAAAGGTCTGTCTAGTCAANAGTTCAGCCTTCTTCATGGTCCAATTCTTACATGTGGACGTGATTGCTGGAGAAACCGTATCTTTGACTATATGGACCTGTGTTGGCAAATTAATGTCTCTGCTTTTTAATATACTGTCTAGGTTTGTCATAACTTTTCTTCCAAGGAGCAAGCGTCTTTTAATTTCATGGCTTCAGTCACCATCCACAGTGACTTTTGGAGCCCAAGAAGATAAAGTCTGTCACTATTTATTTGCCATGATGTGATGGAACTGGCTGCCATGACCTTAGTTTTTTGAAACTAATTTATTTGCCATGAAGGGATGGGACTATATGCCATGATCTTAGTTTTTTGAATGAGAGTTTTAAGCTAGCTTTTTCACTTTCTGCTTTCACCTTCATCAAGAGACTCTTCAGTTCCTCTTTGCTTTCTGCCATTAGGGGTCTGAGGTTATTGATATTCCTCCTGGGATTCTTGATTCCAGTTTGTGCTTCATCCAGCCCAGCATTTCACATGATGTACTTTGTATATAAGTTAAATAAGCAGGGTGAGAATATACAACCTCGATGTACTCCTTTCCCAATTTTGAACCAGTCACTTGTTCCATGTCTGATTCTAACTGTTGCTTCTTGACCTGCATACAGGTTTTTCAGGAGGCAAGTTAGCTGGTCTGGTATTCCCAACTCTTTAAGAATTTTCCACAGTTTGTTGTGATCCACAGTCAAAGGCTTTAGCAAAGTCAATGAAGCAGAAGTATGACCTTGGGAAATTATTAACCTCTCTTGCCTCAGTTTCTTCATCTGTAAAATGAGTGTGGAATATTTTCTATATCCTAGAGTGGCTAGAAAGATCAAATGAGTTAGTCCTCATCAATAGCACCTAACAGGGCATAAACACCATATAAGTGTCATTTTGATAAATAAACAACTTTGAGTGGTGATTCCCAGGTGGCACAGTTGGTAAAGAATCTGCCTGCCAGTGTAGAAGGCACAAGAGACACGGGTTCGATCTCTGGGTCAGGAAGATCCCCTGGAGGAGGGCATGGCATCCCACTCCATACTCTTGCCTGGAGAATCCCATGCACAGAGGAGCCTGGTTGGCTACAGTCCATGGAGTTGCACAGAGTCAGACACGACTGAGCACAGACCCACAGTCCTAACTCAGTGAGGTCAGAAGGCTGGTCCCCTGCCTACTTCTCTTCTCAGGAGTCTCTGGACACTGGTAAACCGAATTAAATGCTGTATCCATGTACTATATCACGTTCCCAGAGACAGGAGATTCCCCAGTTTCAGGAGCTGTTACAGCCCAGAGGCCCTCAGAGTTGCAGTTCGGCCCCTTTATTTTGGACGTGGGGAAGCGGAGACCCAGGGGTTCTCAGTCATTTGCTCAGCTCCACACACCTAGTGGATGCGACGGCCACCCCCAGGGCATCCACTCCAAATGCATTTTTATATTAAGTTCAAATTACTTTCCCCCCTGCATAAGTACTTAATGTAGTTAAGCAAGCATGTAGTTTGGTGAGAATTCATGAATAAGTCTCTTTCTGAATAAGTAGATTTTATTAATTAGCATGCTTTCTTATTACAAATTATCTAATCATTATCCTTATTGGAGACATTCAATGCCAAACAGAAACTGCAGCTCGGAGAATGTCAGTATGTTGTTAGGGAATTTAGTCTTGGGCTAAGGTCTTTCTTCTCCCTTTAGTCTTCTCACTTCCCTCTTTCCATTCCTGTAGAATGCTGCCAAATAGCACCCCTACTTTTAATAGCGCTAAGTTAAAAATAATCCACTGCCTTAACACATCTGGCTGTCTTTTTCATTATCTTTGAATATTATCTTTTTTTCTTGTCCATATGTACATAGTTTTCATAGTTATAGCTGTAGTACTCATAAAACTTTGAAGTAAGCTCTTCTCATCTAATATTATTAATAAATATTTTATATATGCACACATTTCTCATAAATATTGACTCTTTTTCGGCACTTTATTTTTTAATTGAAAGATAATTACTTTACAGAATTTTGTTGTTTTCTGTCAAGCATCAACAAAAATCAGCCATTGATACACCCATGTTCCCTCCCTCCCATCTCCCTTCCCATCCNTTCTCATAAATATTGACTCTTTTTCGGCACTTTATTTTTTAATTGAAAGATAATTACTTTACAGAATTTTGTTGTTTTCTGTCAAGCATCAACAAAAATCAGCCATTGATACACCCATGTTCCCTCCCTCCCATCTCCCTTCCCATCCCACCCCTCTAGGTTGATACAGAGCCCCTGTTTGAGTTCCCTGAGTCAAACAGCACATTCCCATTGGCTATCTATTTTACATACGGTATTGTAAGTTTCCATGTAAGTTTGTATTGTAAGTTTCTCTCCCACAAATATCTACTCTTAATACGTTATGATACCTAATACATTATGATCAAGCTAATCATAAAGTTAAAAAATAATTTCCCTATCATTGACATTTGAATTATTTACATTTTAATGTATTGAATGTGGTACTTTAATATATACTTTTTTTTTCCTGTTGATTTATTGCCAAAGGACATAGTCTCAGGATTCCAGTTATATGGTCAAATATATTATATATAATATAATTAAATATAATATGATATATATATATATCATATTATTATAGCCAAACAGTTACATTGCTGGATATTTTTTCTGGTGATAATGCCACCAGCAGTGTATGAGTGTACCATTTTCACCATACTCTCATCAACAGGGAGTAGCTAACAGCTTGTAGTCACAAACACATGTGCTTGTGCCAGGAAAATGTTCACTGAAGTGACAAAGCATCGCTGAGTGTTATATGGAGTGAACTTGATAGTTTCCCTGACCGGATACTTTCCCTGTTTCATTTCATACCCAATTAGTAAAATCTATAAGCACCGTGACTTTTAGATCCGTAACAGTGCCTTGCATAGTGGGTATCCAATAACTTATTGATCTAATTTTGTGTCTTATAAGATGCTGATCTATAGTAGTCATGCTACCCACACCCCATGGTACCTACAGTAGAAAAGAGCAAAGTGAAAGAGAACGGGAGGTGGGAAAAAGTGGAAGAAACACTATCCGATTTCTCAGGAGGGAAAACAGGGAGCCTCTCCCCCAGATTTAGGGCTCCCCTTGTCCCTGGTGCACTGGGCATCACACCTAGACGTGAATCTGCCCCTCCTCCCGCGCCGCACCCAGCGTCTCTTCTTCCTCAGCGTCCCCCCGACTCCGTCTTCCCCGGGGGGACTTGTGCTGTCTTCCTTCACTTGTTTGCTCAGGTGTTCAGAACCATCCTCAGCTGATGAGACGTGTGTGAGCCCTGCCTTCCCAGAATTTGAAGTCGAGAGAGAGAGAGATAGAGGCGCATTTTTAAAAGGCAGAATGGGATGAATGTCATAAGATCACTTCAGATAAGGTCGCCTGGGAGGTTTCTCCTGGCCGATCTGAGATTTTATAGAGGCGGCGTCGAGACTGGGTGGTGAGGAACGGCAAGGATTGAGACAGTTGATCTGACGACGCCCCCAGCTTCTCAGGATGCTCGGCGCCCTCCAGATTTTTACTGCTCCAGTCACCGACACGGGTGTCCTGGAGAGCGGAATGTGCCGGGGGCCATGCCAGAGGTTCAGAAACGTGCCTGGTGTATTCCCTTCTCAATTTAGAAAAATGGTTTTGATTCTTTTTTAGTGGGGTGAAACAAATTTTTTGAAAAGTAAATATGCTTGAGCTGGATGAGGCAATACAGGGGCCACCAGTGTGGTGCCCAGGTATGTGGAGGGAGGNTGACATTACAGATTTAAAGGGGTATCATCTGAAGTGATGTGTTGGAGGAAGAAGCTCAAAGCCCCGGATTTCATAAATGTTTCTAAATGCATGGTTCATTTCAGTGTCTCAGAATACTAGAATTGCTGTATCATGATGACACAGTATGGGCAGACCCTTTTATCTGCTGCTTTTTCCAGTTCTGATTATGGTGCTGATAAAGTTGACACTTACCCTCTCCACCCACAAAGAGACAAAAAAACATCCTTGGGGATAGAGCCCACTTGCACCCAAATGAACTGTCTGCCTTACTGAGGCGCTCCTTAGAATGCTGTGTCTGGAGCTTTTGCGTTAAGGTTTAGCCAAGGTCTCTCCTATTTGCAGTCATGGAGTGCTGGTTGTGAGTGTAGCGTGCCTTTTAGAGGATGGGGTTGGAGTGAGGTCAGGCTTCTAGTTAGAGGGTTTGTGGGGCCTCTAGAATCTTTCCTACTTCTAGTCTATTGATCTATCCCTCCTTGTGGGGAAATGGTGGTCTATTTCCTATTAGACCTATTTAGTTTATTACTCCAAATAGGCCCATTAGTCTATTTCCCATTGGGTGGTCTGTAAGCTGAGTCAGTATCCAGTGGTCCTGAGTAGTGGGATTTATTCAGAGTAAACTAAACATGGACACACTACACTCCTTACACCTACCGTAGAACCGGAGCCTGTGCCCTCACCAAAGCGCTAGAGTTGGGGGTGGCTTTGGCACACAGACAGTGGACTTTCACATTATCTTTTCCTGGGGCTTGGGGCTCATCAAAGAGCTCCTAAAAAAAAAAAAAAAAGACTTCCTTTTTGGGAATATAACTAACCCAACACTATAGTAACTCTGTGTTCCTGGGAATCTTTTAAAAGAACTCTATAGGCTAATTATTGACTTCTGATTCTTAAACATGGATGCACTTCACAGATCATTCTGATTTGCCCAGAGTCCTTGTGCATTTTCAGCCAAGTATTAACCATCTGAATAAATCAGGACAGACTTGTGTTCACTGGGGTACAAGATAAATCCTGAAATCTCAGTGGTGTAATACAGCAGTGAATACTCACTTGTATAAAGTTTGACCTGGATTGTGTGGCCCTCCTAAATCTTGTCGCTACACTATTTGATGGATTCCAAGATTTCTGCTGAAAGGGAAAAGAGGATTGAGGAGGTACATTAGCTTTTACTGTTTCAGCTCAGAATGGCACAGTCCGTTAGCTAGAACTACGCACATGGCCCAGTGGTGCTGCAGGCAAGTGAGGGAATGTGAGGAGACAGAGGAACATGGGGCATCTGGTGAGCCCCAGCCAGCTCTCTCTGCCACATCATTCTTGCCCTCACACGCTTGTAACTTGGAATGTAAAAGCAGGTTGTTGTGCTCTAACAGCTTCTTGGGTTTTGCGAGTAGCAGGGACTCTCTTGAATGGCGTCCGATTCCTGCTTTTCCTAGAACAGCAGGGCATCTCGATTTCCCCATGAATCATACTGGCTGACACACTCAGTACCCACTGGCACACCCTCGGCTGGAAGGTCACCACCAGGGTGTGTCATTTGCTTCGGCTCCCACCCCTCCAGGGTATGTTTACAGGTGGGAACTTTATAAAACATGCTCACAGCTCACTCCATCCTGGTATCCAGGCCCGCTTGCAACATGACGTAGCAGTTTCTCTAAGACGTGAAGTCTGTTCCCCTCCCCTCGAGCCATGGCTGGTGCTGGGACTTGCTTTCAACCAGAGAATGTGGCAGCCGTGACAGGTACGCTGTGGCCCACTGAACAAGCTCAGGTCCATCTGCTGGGTGATGGCCCTATTGTCTCCTTCACCTCAGGCAACATTCTGCCAACCCCCAGAAGCAGAGCTGCCCAGCTGATGGCATCTGACACCCAGGGAGCTCCCAGAGCCCAGCCTCCACTGCTGACTGTGGGAGTGTGAACCTCAGGATCGTTTGCAACCAAGCAATGACTGACTGACACACCAGGGGTCAGTGTGCTCGCAATGTGTATGTATATGCCAGCTGTGTTGTTTGCAAACTAAAAATTTAATTACATATTAGTTTAAGAGGATGAAATATGAATTGGAAAATGAAGAAAAATCATTTCAATGAAAACAATGCTTTGTAAAGACTTGATGAAACAAGTACCTTTAAAAAATTTCAAGTGAGATGTGGTGAGACATCCATAAAAAATGGAAAGTCATGAAGAATGTGATAGATTTTACCCACCAGTTGTTTCGCATATGTATATATATATAATTTTTAAAACACTTTTAGTCCATATTGATGAACTGAGTCTGGACATCATGTATCATTAGATTTTGAGGGGAAGGTTAACATTACTGAACAAAGATGGCTCATGATAATTTGTTGGCTTAAAGAAGATGGAGTTTTATTTGCTTGTTTTTTTTCTATGTAGTAATCCGAGGTGGAAATTCTAGGTCTGAGAGAAGTTGGTCTGTGCAGTCATTCAAGGATCCAAAATGTTCATCATTTTGTTCTGCTGACCCCCAAGGCCTCCTTGTTACCTAAATGGAAAAAAGCATGTCATTGGTTTTGGACTCAGAAGAGGAGAGAGGGTATGAAGAGGCATAACCTGTATCCAAGGGCATCAGTCACAAGATGCACCCTCGCTTCTACCAACTCTGCATTGACAAAACTCAGTCACATGACCATGTCCGGCTATAAGAGAGACCAGGAAATGTATGGTTTTGGGGCAAAAACGTGTTGAGTTAAAATCCTTTTATCCTCTAAAATGAGAGGATGCATTTGGGTCCAGAGGTGGCAGTTTGCAGCAGAGTGATGTGTCGTAAACATGTTTCTTGCAAGAAGGGTGATGGGAAGCTTGAATTAATGGACCTGTATCCAGTGGGAAGACCATGGTGGATTGATCTGCAATTCTACATTTTAAACTAAAATAACACATTTGTGATAAAAATGTATCTTTTCATGACTTACCTCAGTTTCTTCAAATTAATTTTCCAGTTATAATGGTCCTGTTTATGATTGGAGATAAGGACATTTTACTCTTTTTGTCTCTTGGTTCTTCAGTATCTCTCTTTTGTTTGCATTTTTTGGTGGGGTCAAGAATATGTCAGACTAGCTGAGTGTCTACATGTCATTTTGAAGTGATATCTAGTTTTAAAGTTGTTGTTGTTTAGTTGCTCAGTCGTGTCTTACTCTTTGCAACCCCTTGGACTGTGGCCCACCGGGCTCCTCTGTTCATGGGATTTCCCAGGCAAGAATACTGGAGTAGGTTGCCTAAAGTAGCCTCTTGTTTTTAAAGGAAAATGCAGAGTTAGCTCAGTGCTTGAGATGTGGCCCATTGACTAAGAGAAGACAGGAAAAAGAAGAATGTCTCAACGCACCGGCTCCCTAGTCAGTACTGAAGGGAAGGCTAACACGAAAGATGGCGAGAGGGTGCTTCCCACACCCAGGGTTGCTTCCACCTGATGCCTGCTCCACGGGCACACATGGCTCCATTTATCTTGGGAGCCGAGGACACAAGAGCTACATTGGCCACTCAGTGACCTGTCGGAAGGCCCTGTGACAGCTGCCTTCCATGAGTGATCCTTCTGCACCCAGAGGAGCCATGCCAAAGATGGGAAGAAATGGATGCTGGCCCTCGACTGAGCACATGTCATGTGAAACTCCCACGGTTGGGCACTGGCTCCCCTAACCTTGTCCCTGAGCCCAGAGGACCCGGGTCCCAGCTGCACCCAATTCAGGTGAGAACCTCCGCCTCTCCTCCTTGTGTCTGATACTTCTCAGGAATCCTTAGCCTCATCACTCACCTCCCCGCTCTTTCCCTCCATTCACACTGGTGGGCCTGACTCTGGAAAAGGGTTTTAAAATAAAGGAACATTTTCTAACTTGAGAGGGAGTCTTATTTTTCTCCATTTGGCTTAAAAGTGATAATGTCAAAGAGTCTACATTGATGTGTAGCAACAGGATATTAGACATTTTCTGAGCCCACAGTGTGTGAGGGAGCGGGATTCTGGTGAGTCATCTTCTAGAATCTGTCCCATATCTGCTCAGTACCCATAACACGTGGCTGACCTGGGAGATATCGTTTATTAAATGCCGGCTTCTTCTTTTTTCTTTATTAGATAAGGAAAAACATGTAGGACACTGCTGTAGGAAGCCAGGAATTAAAATTGCCAGGAAGCCTGGAATTCAAATTTGTTCCCTCCCACGTGTAGAGACACTGATGGCTGCTCTTCCTGAACACCTACTGTGTGCCAGACACTGAACTAAGGGTTTTCCGTGTATCATCCCATTCAGTCTCTGCAAGAGTACTGTGATCGTTGTCGGCAGCTTACAGACATAAGGGACGTAAGTGTCAGGAGAAGTTCCTTTCCTAAGGTATCCAGCTATCAAGTCATGGAGCTGACGTTCAAGTCCAGTTTTCCTCTTCATCACAGCACAGGTTGAAAGGCACACACAGCAGTACTTATTCCAGAAAAAATAAAGGGTGAACTGCATTCTTCAGCATTCCCAGAAAAGAAGTCTGGCTGGCTGGCTCATTTTGTGGGGAGTGGTTGATAAGACTATGAAAAAAAAAAAGGCAGATTATATTCTCTGATAGTGTAGGTGTGACTACTACCCCTGTGCTGAGAATGAGTAGCCCCCCGCCACCCCCAATCCTGTGTTTTGTAGCACAGAGTCTAAGCGCACACTCGTCTTCCCCAGCCCTGGTTTGTGTGTGGTCCTTGGCATCTTGGCTCTGGTCAGAGACTTCTCCATAAAAGGTTCTGCCGGGGCACTGGCTTCCTCTGGCACAGGATGCCCGGGGCTAGTTTCATCAGCCTGTTCTCTAGCTTGAAACCCACTGAGAATGTGTCACTTCCGAATTTCCCTGTAACCTTGGGGTTTAGGAATGGCAGTTGTTTTTTCCTGTTCTTTCTGAAAATCTCTGTTTCGAATCAGACAGGAAACGGCTATTTAGGTGCTCACAAGATTTATTAAAAGCACTGTCTGGGTTTGGTAAATGATTGCGCGTGATCACAGTCCCCTTCCACTCTGGACCTCACAGTTACAAGGGCATCAGGATTGGGGTGCAAAGGTGAGGGCTGAGATGGGCCGGAGAAGAAAGACACACGACCCGTGGGAGCCCCGCTGTTGTGCTCTGAGAGGTCCTGCTCTCGCCTCCGAGGCACTGTGAAGTTGCTGCCTCTCTCCTCTGTCTTCCCTGGGTCTGCGACTCCTTGAGAGTGTATGTGACATTTACCAGGTGGTCAACGAATGTTTATTTAATAAATGAGAGAGTGAATGAGAGTTTGTTTTCTAATTCAGGCTAAATAAATATTTCCAAACCTGCTTTAACTCCCTCTCTAGAACCGATAGAGTGGGGGAGCAAGGCATTTGGTTTGATATTTATATGCCCAGAGCTCTACTTTACTGTCATGCTCTAACAAGGTTTTCATTCTTGGCTCCCTCTGTGATTCTAACTTAAGGGCCTACAGAAATCAGTATTTTTAAAAGAGCTCCCAGGAGTTTCTGTGGAGCAGTCAGGGTTGAAAATTGCCACTCTACATATACTTAGAGGAATTACTACCTTATGGCTGATGGAGCGTGTGGGTGAATTACGTTTTGCAAAGTCTGAACCTTGTGGGAAAAATTTGTTGGCTTCCAAACACTTACCTAAAGACAAGAGCCAAAGAGACAAGTACATCGTCGGGAAGCGCATGTGCTCAGCTCTGCTCTGATTCAGTAACTGCTCCGCTATAGGATGTCTCAGCAGACACTTAACTGATGCCCTAAGTGGATTCTCCTGAGAGCCTCATCTTTCCTCGATTAGCTTCCCCTCGCAATGTTCTAGTCTAAGAGCTTAACTGACAAACCTGAAAATGTGTTAAATGGACAGACACAGCCTCCTGGTGGAAACACTGAACTGAGGGTACCGGGGGTAGGAATAAATAGATAAGTCTCTCTTGCTCTAAAAATGGAGACGTGAATTGTGTTAAGATGCTAGGATACGTGTGTAAGTAGCCAATGGAGTGAGGGCTATGGTTGCTTTTCTCAGGTTGTTATAATAAGGTTTTTTGTCTTCACTGATTTCTGACTCCATGTGGCCCTGTGATAGAGTTTGTGCCTAAGACAGCTTAGGTCAGCTTCCTTTTTGCTGTGTGCTGGGGGCAGGGTGGAAAGAAAAAGCAGGAAGTGGACAGACAGCTATATTCTTCTTTTGCCTTTAGAACTGTGTGTTCCTCATATATCTGTATCTAGCCTGCCATTTCTTCTTTCTTAAATGATTTAAAAAATGAATTTGGCCTCACGTGTTTACCCTGTGTCCTTTTAGTGAAAAAGAAGGGTGTATACAGATGTCACTGCCCTGGAGTTCCTGGAAGCAGACTCATTATGTGCTTTTCCAGGGAAATTTGCAGAGAAATGGACCTTTATAGATGCTCAGAAGCATTCCCTATGTGAGTTTGGCTGATATTTTTACGTACAGAAATTTTGATTAATTGGTATCAGACACTGTAAACAGTCTAAGATTTTGCCCTCTTGCAATTTAATGAATTAGCTGGCCACAGTTGTGTGGATGCCAGCAGAGGCTGGAAATTCTTGCTGCTGCTGCTGCTAAGTCGCTTCAGTCGTGTCCGACTCTGTGTGACCCCATAGATGGCAGCCCACCAGGCTCCCCCATTCCTGGGATCCTCCAGGCAAGAATACTGGAATGGGTTGCCATTTCCTTCTCCAATGCATGAAAGTGAAAGTAAAGTTGCTCAGTCGTGTCTGACTCATAGCAACCCCATGGACTGCAGCCTACCAGGCTCCTCCGTCCATGGGATTTCCCAGGCATGAGTACTAGAGTGGGTTGCCATTGCCTTCTCTGAGAAATTCCTGAGTGAGAGACAACGAACTTGATTACTCACAGCATTAGTAGTGGCCAGAATATCAGTGATTTCTTGTACACTTTCTCCAAGCCTCAGTTCTCATCATATGATGCAAACAGGACAAGGTGACATGTGCACATATAGGAGAGGACCTCAGAGCTTAAGGAACTCGCATCTTTTACTGAGGGCAGTAAGCATGCTAATCCTGTGCACCAAAGGGCCACATACTCTCTGTCACCCAAGTCTGTTCCCTAAACAAAAATCCTTGAAAAGGTATTCTAGAACAAAGGCAGTCTGTGCCTCTGTTTGCAAGACACACCAGCCACCCCTAGAGAACTGCCTCCTAGGAGTGAGTCAGGACCAAGAGGAGGCACTCACAGAGGTACAGAGAAAGCTGGATGCTGAGGGATACAGTGGACTTCATAAATTTCCCTACATCCCATCTTGAGTTTAGTAGGTGAGTACCCCCATGTATCAGTGAGCAATTGCTATGTAACAAACACCCACAGTGTAATAGTTCAGAACAACAATGATCTTATTTAGCTGGTCCTGTTGTCTTCACACGCTGACAGTCACAGAGTTCCAAGAGTCACGAGACAGTGAGCCCCACGTACTCACACTTTCCAAGCTGCTGCGTCGCGTTTGCTAACATCCCATCAGCTTCTGTGGCTGCTTTCACAACCATCCACACTCCAGAGCTCCGCTCGGTCCCTTCCACCGTACCTTCCAGGTCTCAGCTCCTTAGGGAGTCCACCCTGTGGTCTCTCTGCATCCCTATCACTTCTACCCCCGACCCAACTTCATTTCATCATATTCTTTCCTAGATCCTGAAATTAATTGCTTACTGATTCTCTCTCACACACACATACAAACACACATATTTTTTGGCTGTGCTGGGTCTTTGTGGCTGTGCACAGGCTTTCTCTAGTTGTGGCAAGTGGGGGACACTCTCTAGTTATGGTGTGTTGGCTTCTGATTGTATTGGCTTTTCTTATTGCAGAGCATGGTGCATGGCTCAGTAGCTGCAGTACACAGGCTTAGTTGCCCAGGGGCATGTGGAATCTTCCTGGACCTGTGTCCTCTGCGTTGGCAGACAGACTCCCAACCACTGAACTACCAGGGAAGTCCAACTTATTCATATAGTAAAATAAAGAGGTACAGTAAATATATATGTGTATAAATAAACAACAAAAAAGTTTTCTCCAACCACAAAGCAAGCTCTCGAGGATAATAGCATATCTCCAGCACCAAGAAGAGCCTGGAGAGAGCTGGTGTCAATAAAAACCTGTTGGCAATGACCTTCCAGAACCATGGATTTGGGCATCTTTATAGCAAGCTCCAGGAGTTGGTGATGTTCAGGGAAGCCTGGTGTGCTGAAGTCTGTGGGGTTGCAAAGAGTTGGACATGACTGAGCGACTGAACTGAACTGAACTGATGGGAATGGAGAGGCAGAGCCAGGAAGATATGCCAGACACCTCATGGTGGTTATGATGGGAAAGGCAGACACACAAAGCCAGGGGACTCCGTCATCAGATCTTCACCTGCCAGATGGCAGAGACTTCCAAACAGTGATCTTGTCTCTTCCTTCAGTTGAAAAAGATTCTATTGGTTAGGATTCAACTTATTATTATGAAATTTACTGGCATTTTAAGGAAGGCAATCCTTTTTTTTTTTCCTGAGGGGAAGAGCACTCTACCTTTTTAGGATTTGGAGGCTTAGGAAAAATAGCTGAAGGATTTGTGTTCCTTTCTCTTTACACTGTTGCTTAGCCTTCATATAAATCATCCCCAACCTTGCTTTAAGTCCCAGGGAGGGTTGATAATGAGGCTCTTTTCCTCTTCTTTATTCCCACTTTCATCTTTGCTTTATTTTTTTAATTTATTTTAAATTGGAGGATAATTGCTTTACAATGCTGTATTGATTTCTGCTGTACAACAACAGGGATCAGCTGTAAATATACATTCCTCTCCCTATCCTCCCTCTGTGGGTCATTACAATTTGCTTTAAGTTTCACAGTTGTGGACATTAGGGAGACCTGGATATGTTCGTCAGGGCTTAACCAGGTCTTCATGTGTTCATGCTTCACTTCTGGAACCAAAATCTGTACTAAAGAAGCAGAACCAATAGGAGCTCTATAACTATATATTATGTGTCTGTAAAACTGTATCTCTATCTATGTCTGTGTGTGTATGTATCTACCTATCCCTCTATCTACTTATTTAATATGAGGAATTGCCTTCTATAATTGGGGCTGGCAAAGCAAATCTGCAATCCATAGGGCAGGATCCAGGATTGCAAGATCACAAATGGAATTCACAGAATGAAATGCTTCTCTTTGGAAGAAAGTTTCAGCTCTGCCTTGGAGGTCTTTTGGTTCATTGCTCAGGCCCACACAGATTCTTCAAGATCATCTCTCTTACCAGAGTCAATCAATTAGAGACTTCAGCTGCATCTTCAAAATACCTTCACAAACAGATCGCCAGTCCAGGTTCGATGCATGAGACAGGGTACTCAGGGCTGGTGCACTGGGATGACCCTGAGGGATGGGATGGGGAGGAAGGTCGGAGGGGGGTTCAGGATGGGAAACACATGTACACCCATGGCTGATTCATGTCAATGTATGGCACAAACCACTACACTATTGTAAAGTAATTAGCCTCCAATTAAAATAAATAAATTTAAAAAATAAACCTATCTAGGAAAAAAAACAAAAACAAAATACCTTCACAGCAACACCTAGATTAATGTTTGATTGAATAACTGGGACTGTAGTCCTGCCACACTGACACATTAGAAAAGCTGTTACATGGAGCCTGGAATGAGGTGTAGGGTAGAAAAGGAGCCTGAGCATGTTCTCACAAGGTCTGAACGTATTCCTTGGTCCTTCCTTAGGGACTGAGGAAGAGTAAGCTAATTCAGTAAACTAACAAGTTTCTAATCTAATAATCTGCAAATAGAATAACAGTCTATGCTAATTGTGACTCACATGAAAAATACTAAAGTCTGTTGGTGAGACTCTGAGAAGCACTGAGCTTAAAAGGACCAGGGATTGGGAGCTGGCAGGCTGCAAACGGCCTTGGGGTCTCTGGATGGGTGACCTGTCTCTCTTGTTTTGCAGGGACCTGTTCTCAAGGCTTGAAGATATCATACTGGCTTCCCTTCCTCTCAGGTTCTTCACCCGTGCTGTGCTGTGCTTAGTGGCTCAGTCATGTCCAACTCCTTGTGATCCCATGAATTGTAGCTCTCCTGGCAACTCCGTCCATGGGGATTCTCCAGGCAACAATACTGGAGTGGGTTACCATGCCCTCCCCCAGGGGATCTTCCCAACCCAGGGTTCAAACCCATGTATCCCGCATTGCAGGTGAATTCTTTACTGAGCCACCTGGGAAGCCTCTTCACCCATAAGTAATTATTATTCCCAACAACAATTTAGCTTAAGCTTTGTACATTGCAAAATTCTGCATCTTCATGTGCATGTATATTCACACATGCACACACATGTGTGATGTTCCACACATGTACACACATGTGCATTTACACACCAAGAATTCCTGCAGTTCAGACAAAAGGAAAATTTGAAATGGAATGTTAACGTCAGTCATCTTAATAACTGGGGTGACTTCGTGTTGTTTTTGTTGGGTGCCATTCAACTCTGGGTCAGAGGTGGGGTGTATGTACTGAGATTCCTTTCTCAGACAAGGAACACCTCCTGGGGCCTGGGAAGTTCCTATGCCCCTTCTCCTGACTCCTCCAAATGCTCCAACTCGTTCCAATGCTAAAATTTTATTAACAGCAGAAAAAAAATCTTCCTTTTATTCAATATTAGAAAAAAGTTTATGAAAAACACTCAGATAAGGAAGTAAACAAGATATTCACACCAAAAGGCCAATGGCAGATTAATTCAGCTCTTTTTCAGATTTTGATGAAATGGGAAAGCCTTTGTGGAAGCTCAGTGGGCAGGAAGAGCCCCACTTCTTAGAGAGATGAGAGTTGAAAGACAGCAGAAAATTGAATAGGGGCCCTGCTGCCTGGCAATTTGGTGGAGAGCTGGTCCAAGTAAGGTATTGACACACAAATTTCAAGAAGTTCTGCTGACTCTTACTTTTTAAAAATCTCCCTTCAGAAAATAATAATTATAGTAATGTTTGGTCAGTCAAAAGTCCCTGTTACATTATCATGAATTTGTATCAGCTTTCTTCGCATTTCAAAAGGGAAGTTGATTGTGAACTCAGCTCTTTCTTCTTGGTCTGAAGCTCCCAGAAGTAAGTATATATTCACGCTGGTTACAGGACGTTTTGGCAAAGCCATCCCAGGATTTCCTCAGGGGACAGGAAGAGAGTTAAAGTTCTACAAAGGTAACCTCAGAGCAAAATAAGCAGGAAGCTGGGCTGGGACGGGCTACTGGGCCTCACAGAGGTGGGCTCTGCATTTTAACATGGGATAAAGGAGGAGAGCCCGCTCTTCTGAGTGTCGTCTGAGACAGCCGCTGGGAAGCACACGTTGAGCGTGAAACACTGTATCCACGTGTGGTCATGTTTTTAGGTGAAAGCCCTTTGGAAGATCATGGGGAAATATTTTTTCTAAATCAGATGTGAAAACACTTAAAATTTTAAGAAATTTATGTGCTGAAGCCATTAGATAGGGCTTCAGTTCTTGACCGAAAATAAAGTTGGGGAGAGCGCCTGGTGTGGGAAAGAGTGGTGGCGAGCCAGAGGTGGGGCCGCTGACTGCCTTTATTAGGGTTTATGCACAACAGTTGTTCCACCTTCCAGAGGTCACTTGTGCTGAAGCGCTACATAGAAGCTTAATTAATGTTTCAATTTACTTACACTGCTGTTTATCAGGAGTGGAATGTGTGTAATGCCAAATCTACTGTTGACTTATGGGGCCGGCCTCTGACCCCAAAAGGGGACAAAGGGGATTGTTGCTTCAGAATGAAATCTTCCATGGTCTCTCTGGGTTGTGACATCTGTTTCCCTTCCCACACTATCCTGCCTGCAGAGGGCAAGAGCCGCTTTGCTCACTCACAGAGGAGCAGCTGCCCTAAGGAAGACTTTCAGGCCTTGAGAGTCGAAGTCCACAGAGGGAGTGGTCAGGGGATCTTTTACTATTTAATTCCTTTTGACTAACAGAAAGTGTATGCAGAAAGGCCTTCTCACCTCCAAGTGGCCCTGGTGACAGTCCCTGAATTTTCTTTACTTTGTAAAAAGTCTTGGTGTCATGGGTGTTTTCAGATTGTGGTCCCATTGGAAAGTTCAGAGATTGACCCACGTGCTCACCCTCATGTTTGAGTGTGTCTGGATGGGTTTACCCTCCTGCCCTGCTGGTTCCAGCACTGTGAGAAAGGACAGCAGAGTCCTCAACCCCCTGGGGGAGGCTTTGTTGATACCTTCTTACCCAGGTGGCCCTCACACCTAGAAATGCCCAACTACTGAGGTTGGATCCCTTGGGAGGAGAAGGGTATCATATGGATTCCAGAACGTTGTTCTCATGGGCTTCTCACCTTGCCTAGTAACTAAAACTAGAATCCTGGACTCATAGAAATTTCAGTCTTGAAGAACCCTAGAGACCATCTAGGCCAAGTCCTTCCTACACCGAGGAGGGGATGAAGAGGTAAAGCAATGCGTTAACCATCTGCCCAGCCAGAGGAGGGCAGGGCAAGAACCAGAGCCTGGGTTTCAGCTCCTTAATTCCAGGTTCTCATCATTATCCAACCCACTCTGCAGTATATATTAACTTTAATATGTTCTCTTTCCACTGTTGTCTCTGTGTGTCTCCCAGCATTTTAAAGACAGATTCGTTCTCATTTCTTATTCTTCCCAAAGCCTGTGACACTCACATGTTTAAGCCCATTGCAGAGATTTGCTTCCCATCTGGGGTGACAGCAGCAGATGCCCCCATATCTGCTGCCCTGAGCCTATGGACTGCTAAGCCATGGGATTACTCTTGGTGAGTCCATTGACCCTGCTCCTTGAGGGTTAACCGGAGGGCCTGAAAACAGTGAAGACGAGCACAGAAAAGACAGTCCAGGGAAGCATGCAGTGGACCTCCAGGGTTCAATATCTTCATAGGAGGGAAGTCAGAGAGCCTCTGTTCTCTGTTTTTTGAGAAGATTGCATCCACCATTACTGTGTCCTCTTACTCAAGATGCCAGAGGTTTGACCAGGTGATGTTGACAGAGCATGTCCAACTCTTCAGTGATAGATCTAGCCTATATAGTATTCCTTTTTAAAAATTGAAGTATAGTTGATTTACTATATTGTGTTTCTTTCAGATATACAGTAAAGTGATCCAATGGTGGGGGTAAAATGCTAAACAAGCTTTGTCTTCTGCCTGAAGTGACTGCAGCAAATTCCCAATGTGGCTGTTGAAAGGTAACTGCATTCTGACTTGCCAAGGCTATAAGGTAGGCTGTCATTGACTGTATGCTGGAAAGTGACATGGAAAATAAGATGATAGTGGACAGGTCAGCAAAGGAACCAGTGGCCCCAATGAGCAGGACTTTGTTGCTAAAAAAAAGAGTGAACTCAGGACTGGGGTAAGAGCTGTCACTGGTCCAAGTCAGCTCAGATGTTTTTTACTGCTATTGTTAAACAAACCCTTTTGGCTGTGTGTGAGGGTCAGGTCCCGTGTTGGGTTGAAGCTGTACAAAATCAACGAAAGCAAAGATTTCCCTTTTTTGTTAGTCAGTCTGGAGATCTCAGAGATCAGGATTGAGTGGAACATCCAGGAAGAGTAACTACCCCCATCTGCACCCCAGGAAGACAAGGAGCAATTTTTTCTGATTTCAAGAAGAGAAAAGCAACAAAGATTTGCTCAAGGATATAATTAGCTGACAAGAGTTTTGAGAGAGCCAACTTCCTTTTCAACAGATTTTGTGCTCCTGAATTTGGAAGACGATAGAAGAAAGTCAAGATCATTTTAAAAGGACTAATTATAACAATTTCACCTTTGAATTGACACTAAGTGGGAGGCAGAGGTGGAAACACCCTTATCGCTTCAATATTTTCAGGTCTATATGTCTATATGATGAAGAAGAGGGAATGGACATATTTTTAGCATTTAGCATATTGGCAACCACTGGTTTTTAAATGAGCACAGATTGCAAAGCCCACTGGGCTCATGATGTCTGAGACAAGAGCTTTTCAAGCATCCTAAACCATCTTTGGCTTTTCTTTGTGATCACCCTATGTAAAACCGTCAAGGAAATGAAGCTTCCCACTCTAATTTTGGAGCTCTGATCCCTGCAACATTCTGTGAATCTTAGGTCACCTCAGTCCATTCATCTTCCCTCACTGTCCCAGGGTCTCCAAAGAGGTGGCCTCCAGGAGCCAACCCTCCCCTCACAGCTCCCCTATAGGCCCTTCTTTTTTCCACTCCAAACCCACTATGGGCACAAACTTGCTGATGCCTCTGTTCCATTCTCCTGGGCTCTTGAATTCCTGCATCACCTCTGATGAGTTGCTGTGTTACACCTCCCTGGAGCATGGCTCCGAGTTAACAAAGGGCTTGTGGAAACACATAGGTGAAAAGTTTCTGCCCCATAAAGATTTGGTGGGGGGTGCTTTAGGGACTGGAGAAGGCAATGGCACCCCCACTCCAGTACTCTTGCCTGGAAAATCCCATGGATGGAGGAGCCTGGTGGGCTGCAGTCCATGGGTTCACTAAGAGTCGGACACGACTGAGTGACTTCACTCTCACTTTTCACTTTCATGCATTAGAGAAGGAAATGGCAACCCACTCCAGTGTTCTTGCCTGGAGAATCCCAGGGACGGCGGAGCCTGGTGGGCTGCCATCTATGGGGTCACACAGAGTTAGACATAACTGAAGTGACTTAGCAGTAGCAGCAGTAGCAGCTTTAGGGACTTCTCCAAATAACTGTCCTCATCCTTCACCAGCATTGGGCTTCCAATCCAGACTATGACTCACACATCCAAGGCATGAGGACCCACAGTCAGCACTGCCTTATATTACACTGACATATTAGGGGAGGCTAAAAACATTTGCATGCTGGCCTTTCCACTCAGCAATTTTGTGGTAAACGATTGGATGAGGTTCTGCTGGAAATAGACACTCACTGAATACTTTCTGCACAGACTCTGTGAACTCCGTTTGGTGGTGTTTTATTATACCTCCAGCTCTTCTCCTCCTAAAAACAAATCCCATCTTTTATTTTTTGGCCTGTGAGCTCTCTCCACAATACAGAAAGAGGAACGGATGTGAACCCCAGTGAGCTGAATTGAAGGAATCTCCTTTCTTTCATGTTTTCCTCGAAGAGTCTGAATGGAGATGTTTTTAAGGAAACTATTATAAGATGCTCGAATAAAACTTGAAAATAGTTATAGAATGCAAAGGATCCCAAATGCTATTAGTCAGTGTGTGTGATATGTGATAGGAAGCAAAGCTTTTGACTAGAAGTCAGGAGGCTTAGCTTCTTCAAGGCCCAGCTTACCTGGTACTTAGCTGTGTGATCTTAGGAAAGTTACTTAACCTCCCTGTGCCTCGGGTTACTCCAATGCTAACCCCACCTTAACACTTTCTTTAATTTCCTTAACACTTCCGTCAAAAGATGTTCTAATACCTGGACTCTGTGAATGCCACCCTGTATGGTAAAGGCTGAATGTTAATGTATAGAATCAAAGATGTGGTTAAACTAAGGACACTGGAGTGGAGAAATTATCTTGGATAATCAGGGTGAGCCCTAAATCGATCACAAGTATCCTCATAAGAGGGAAATAGACGGAGATTTTATTCCACAGACAGAAGAGGAAAGGGTGATGGGATCACGGAGCCTGAGGCTGGAAAGAGGCAACGCGAGGCAGGGAGTGCTGGCTGCCTCCAGAAGGTGGAAGAAGCAGGAGCTGATCCTCTCATAGACCCCCAGAGGAGGTGTGGCCTTGCCAGCAGACCCCTCAGTTCTGACCCGGTGAAACTGACTTTGGACTCCAGGCCCCCAGGGACCGCAAGAATGAATTTCACTTATTTCCCTCCAGGACCCACTGCAGCCTTTCTCTTGCTTTGGTCTCTTTCGCTCACCCTGGCCTTACATTTTGGCCCGTGTCCATCTTGCTGACCTTGGTTCCTGACCGTCCAGGGTAGCAGCAGAGGTGGGAGAAGAGAAGAGGCCGGCAGCTTGAGTGACACCATCAGGAGCTGGCCTTTTTGTCCTCATGTCCAGTGGGTGTTCCAGGTGGACTCTTCTCCTTATTTCGTTCTGTCTGTTCCGAGGCCTCCGCATGCCCGCCTGCCTCCGCTCAGCCCCAGGCCGGCAGTCTCGCCGCTGCCCTTTCTCTCGGCGAGGGCAGCGCTCGCAGTGTGGGTGGTCGCTCCTCCTGCGCAGCCCGAGGCCCCTGGTGGTGGTTCCAGCATCGTTCTGCCACTCTCGGCAGCCATCCGAGAGCATCTAAGAGGGCCTCCCTTGGAGTGACTGTGTCCAGTGCTCAGCTGTCTTCCCAGTGCCTGACACACCCTCATCCTTGGCTCTGCCCCCCAAGCGGCCCCCCCAGAGGACACATGTCAGACCATCCAAGTGGTTTTGCTGTGGCCCCTTTCCTTAGGCTTGAAGCCAGAGACCCCTGAAGAGATATCTTGACGTAGCACAGCAGTAGGGCTCTCATAAATATCTCCCCTGTTTCCAACCCTTGTCTTCTTATGTGAAAGAAGCCTGGGTGTGAGCTATGAGAAGGGTTCGGGGCCAGTCACAAGAAAGAACCCTGGTAACCTTGAATGTAAATCCCACACACGATGGCCTCAGGTCCGCTTTAGAATGCGGCATTCTTTAGTTCTGGTGCTTCAACTAAAACTTCTGTTTCACGTTTTACATCTCTGTTTACCTGAGGGTCCAAGTACTGGAGGTGTTACGGTCTGTTCCATTTGTTCTGAATCTTTGGAACGATAAACACTTCTTGGAAGCTCATCTTAGTTATATGACCAGACTTCTGGTCAGGATTTGCACCCAATCCTTGTTCCCAGAAGGTGCTCAGCATATTATTGAAATTCAGTAAATGGCAAATAATGTCAACTCATAAAACAAGAGCATCTACCAAAGATCAGAGGGCTGCTGGGTGCTCTGGGGGTCTACAGAATGTTCCAGGGAAGAACCCCTAGGATTCTGCTGGGAGCTGGAGTTGAGCTGACTGCTTCTTGCCTGAGGGAAGAGCTGTTGGCTTATGACCTCTGTCTGGTAGGTGAGATGCTTCTCATTACTTGCCAATGAGTTGGGCAGAGCTGACTTCTTTACATATGTTTCAAAAGCACCGTGAAGGTGTTGACGGGGTCTTTGTGCTTGGCCTCTTCAACTGACTAAAAACTGATCACAGCATCAAGGTTGCTGCTGCTAAGTCGCTTCGGTCGTGTCCGACTCTGTGCAGGACCAAGGTTAATTCAGCTCAATAGTTAATAGAACATGTGATTGGTTAGCGATGAGACAGACTTACTGGTCATCACTTTGTGCTCAAATGGCAGGATAATAAGGGGAAAAGTGTATTTGTTAACTGGTAAACAACGCATTTATGCATTTATAATAGTAATGTTTCTTAGGAGAAGAAATGAGAAACTGCAAATATTTTTTAGAGATGGATTTTATTCTGATGTGGAGCCAGGAAGGTGACACTTGGCCTGTGTGTGCTCAGGCCACTCGGCTTGGCTCCTCTGTTGCTCTCTGCCCATCTCCTGTTGAGCCAGTGCCTGCCTCACCCATATCTTACTCACCAGACTCGCCTTCCCGTGTATCTGTGTATTTGCCTCAGGCCCCAGCTGGTGATTGTTCTCATCAAAGGGGCGGTGAGCGGCATTCCCCTTTGCTGGTTTCCCTGGTAACTAATGAGCCCGCCTGACATAGTCCCCTCTTTTGCTGGCGATCTTGCCGCCCCCTGACCCCCCACTGGGAGTGAAGCGTGCCCCAAGTCCTGCCCTCCATCCCTTTCCATCAGCCATCTGCAGGCTGTGGGGTGTTGCTTCAAGACCTTGCTTCAGGCACGAAAGCTGCTCCATCCATTAAACCACTGTCTCTGTTGCTGACATTGGGCTCTCTCTTAGGTCTTGAAGCCCAGCAAACACAGACCTTTTAGGCCTATAGGTGCAAACCTCTTGTTGCTTAGTCGCTCAGTCATGTCTGACTCTTTTGCGACCCTATGGACCTGGCAGGCTCCCCTGTCTATGGGATTTCCCAGGCAAGAATATTGGAATGGGTTGCCATTTCCTTCTTCAGGGGCATCTTCCCAACTGAAGAATCGAACCTGAGTCTCTGCATTGGCAGGGGGAGTCTTTACCACTGAGCCACCAGGGAAGCCCCCAACAGCCTCCATCACCAAGTTAAGCCATTCTGACCCTAAAGGAACAGCTGCTACTCACTTGCCTCTGTTGGCTATTGCTGCATAACAAGCTGCCCCAAACTTAGCTTAAAACAATAAGCATTTCCTGTTGCTTATGGTCTGTGCATTGGCTGGTAACCTTCTGGGCTTAGCTTGGCTGACTCATGTGACCTTGACTAGCTCTGGGCTGAGTGTGCAGCCCCGCTGATCTTGGCTGGGCTTTCACAGGTTTTGTTGGAATACCTGGTGACTCCTCCACGTTGTCTCATCCTTTTGCAGGCTAGTCCAGTTTATTCTCATGGTCATGGAGGGACGCAGAAGAAAAGAGTGGAAATATGTAAGGCCTCCTGGGGGCCAGGCTTGGAATGAGGACACTGAGAGAGTCATTTCCTAGGCAGGTTGATAAGAAGTCTAGGGGTCCCCAAGGAGAGAGGGGTCTGGAATTCTCAAGGAGGAAGAAAGGATAAACTTATTTCTCTACATTCCTTAGAATTATATAACAACAATGTATTCTGCCTGAGGACAGTCTCTGGATTAAACCTTCTCTTTACAAGGATTATATAACAACAATGTATTATGTATTCTGCCTGAGGACAGTCTCTGGATTAAACCTTCTGGCTAATTCTGTTATCTTAAAATGTAAATTATGGGAGTAGGTCTGATGAGGTCTTTACAACCTCCAGACATTCTTTTGATTTACTGGAGAGTATATAACTCCGTTGTTAGCACTAGCAAAGGGGTACTCTTTCTGCCCCCTTCTGATGCCTATGTCAGAAGCTTTATCTCCTTTATACTTTAATAAAACATTATTACACAAAAGCTCTGAGCGATCAAGCCTTGTCTCTGGCCCTGGATTGAATTCTTCTCCTCCGGAGGCCAAGAATCCCGGCGTCATGATTCAATAAGGACCTTTCAGCACCATCCTGTCTGTTGTGTTCTGTTAGTCAAAGTGCAGGTTTCAGATTGTGATGGGAAGAGCCATAAATTACACTGAAGGGAGCATGGAGACTCAGAAGGCATGAATTATGCCATTAGTATAATCAGCCTACCGCGCTCCACAGGTAGCTGTCACACTGTTTTACAGAGTGCACAGAGGCCTTCAAATCCCAAATGTAACTGTAACTTAGAATCCCACCAGAGCGTCCCCATCCTGGTTTATGTCTCTCCTTAGTTCCTACTGCTATCTGGGGGTGGTCACTGTTGTGAATTGCTTATAAGCATGATGCCTCGAAGTCCATAGTTGCTGATTGATTGATTGACTGATTTTTAAATTTTTATTTATTTATATGTTTTGGCCACACCATAAGTGGCATGTGGGATCTTAGATTGACCCCACAGTAGCCTCCAGGGATTGAACCCATATCACCCACACTAAAGCGTGCAGTCTTAACCACTAGATTGCCTGGAAGTCCCAGTAGTTGCTAATTTAAAGAATTAGCTCCAAATGGGAGCCCTCACACAGCAATTATTTCACCCCTTTGGAGGTAGCTTGGTTATGTTTGGAGTCATAAGGACCTCTGTGAAATATTCCCAGAAGTGTAACTTTGAGTAAGCTGCATAGACTTTGTGAGCTTCAATTTTCCACATGTAAATGGGGAGCATATCCCTTCCATATGTAAAATTGGAGTATTGAGTAAATCAAGCACCACCATATCTTCTAGGAGCAGCCAGCACAGTGCCCAGGCTATGCAGGAAGTCCTCGCTGTTTATCTATTATATGTATTTTACTGTGCGGTGTTAACCCCGAATTCCTGATTTATCCCTCCCCACTCTTCCCCTTTGGTAGCAAACATAGTTTATTTTCTATGTCTGTGTGTCCCTTTCTGTTTTGGAAATTTGTTCATTTGTATTTTTTCTTAGACTCTGCATGTAAAAGATATCATATGATATTTGTCTTTTTCTGACCTCACTTACTATGATAAACTCTAGGTCCAGCCATGTAGCTGCAAATGGCACTATTTCATTCTTTTTTATGACTGAGTAGTATCCCACTGGATATTTGTACCACATCTTCATATCCATTCCTCTGCAGATGAACATTCATGTCGCTTCCATGTCTTGGCTATGGTGAATTATGCTACAGTGAACACTGGGATGTTTAATAGTCCTTGCTACATTGTTATAAAATTATTATTTTTTGTGTCTCCCACTCTAGGCTGTGAGCTGTGTCCCTGGCATTTGGTAGGTCCCAGTGAATGATTACTAATTTGAAATTTAACTAGTAAGAGTCTGGCATTGTTCTGCTTTTCCTGATTTAATTTTTAAAGATTTTGTATAATTTGACTGCTTATGGTAAAGCTGACTTCACAGAGATGTTTTAATGACACATGCAAGTATATGTGATTAATATCCTCTGATATTGCTATTTTGTGGGTAAATTATCATTTGAGAAATTAGGTGCTCTTTCATTCCAAGACACAGGGAGGACTCAGAAGTCATCAGTTTGTATTGTATGACTATTCAGGGCTAGCCTTGAGCTTTGGAGCATCAGAAAGAACTATGAGAAAAACTCAGGTCTTCCCGAAGAATTTAGTTTTGTCTGGAAGATAATATGAGCGCAGTGATGAATTGTGGGTATGGAGAAATATCACATGAGCATAATGGGTGTTCAATAAAGACTAGCAGTTTATGTATTTCTAATTCTGAAATGACTACAATCCTTTTGGTGGTAAGAGTCTTATGTTTCATGCGAAGAGAAAATGAGGTTTTACTGGTTTTGAGGCTCATGGAAAAACTTCAGAAAAATTTCAGAGAATTACTTTAGCATCTCAGAGTCTTCCATCATGAAACAGTCTCTCTCACTTCTTTGACGGAGACTGCTTGTGAAATTTTTATAGACTCTCATCTCTAAAGCGTTCAAAGTACTGAACTGCACATACCAAGACCATGATTTTATTATATATTTTAAATGTGTATTTGTCTCGAAAACAAGTTAGTGACCAATATTTTGTACAATTTCATGTTTAGGACCAGGAGCAAATTTCCCTGTAGGACTTCACTAATATCTGGGGTTAAGCCATAAGGCCAAGTTCTGACTGGTGTTGAGTGAGAGGCTGAGAAAGTAGGTCCTAGGTTGCAGTGTTGCAGAGGCTGGAAGGAGAGGGGTATTCAGAGACTGAAGGAGTAAGCTGGGTGGGTCACTTTGGCACTTGGGACACTGCAGACAAAAGCATTCATTTATGTTTGTGTTCCACATTTATTAAGGTTTTTTTTTTTTTTTTAATGTTAGGGCCTATACACTAGGCAGTAGGGATACAGAAAAATAGAAAAAGAAAACTGCTCTCTCTCCTCACAGTATTTGCACCTTAGTGGGGGAGACAGAGATAGAAATACAAGGTTGAGAAGCTTTGGACAACCATAGAGTAACTTGAAAACCTGATGTTGGAAAGTGTTTGTTGTTCAGTCACTCAGTCGTGTCCAATTCTATGTGACTCCACGTCACCGGGGTCCAGCCCCTGCAGGTTCTAGGGAAACCCAAAGGAGAAACGGCATTGGCGAATGAATGAACGAATGAGAAAGGAATCGAGGAGAGAAAGAGGCTGATATTCCTTGGTTTACACAGAAAGCCAATAAAATTCCGAGACAAGGAGTTGGCCCTGTTCACGGAGGCCACAGGTGCCCTTCCAGTCTCCCGAGGGAGTGAAGATGCAGAACGTCTTCCCGTTCAGGTCTTAGAAACCCAGACAGATAAGTGAACACAGGGAGCCTCTATGCTCCAAGAGATCAGCCTGAAAAAGAAAGAGAGAGAAAGAGAGAGAAAGAAAGAGAGAAAAAGAAAGAGAGAAAAAAAGAAAAAAACATGTGGTGACCAAGCTTCTTCAGTGAGCAAGGCTCAATTACTTTATTTTTCAAAAGGTACTTTTATACCTTGCCTTATACATAGAGGGAAATGAAAGATGCAAGGTCATACAGAGTCAGCCCAAACATTCCAGCAGCTTTGCCCTTATCAAAACCAGGATTTTTTTCTGCATACCTTTCCCACAAATGATGTTGTGTACATTATCTTCTGGCCTTGGACGCCTGTGAACATTTTATGACCCTCTTTTGATAAAGGCTGCTTGACCAGAAAATTTATTTTCCCTCAAAGTTTTTTTTCTTTAATCTATGTCAGCCTCAGAAAATGCTAAACAGAGTTACATTTTTCACAGAGCAAAGGTGCAGTGAGTTACAAGAAAGAACCAATTGGCTTAAAGGTCTGATGTGGTTNCTGTTGTGGGAATGTAAATTGGTACAGCCACTGTGGAGAACAACATGGAGGTTCCTTAAAAAACTAATATTCCCACTGGAATCCCACTCCTGGTCATATACCTGGAGAAAAACATGATCTGGAAGGATACATACACTCAAATGTTCATTGCAGCACTGTTTACAACAGCCAGGACATGGAAGCAACCTAAATGTCCATCAACAAAGGAGTGGGTAAAGAAGATGTGGCACAGACATACAATGGAGCATTACTCAGCCATTAAAAAAGAATGACAGAGTGCCATTTGCAGCAACATGAATGGACCTAGAGAGCGTCATACTGAATGAAGCAAGTCAGAGAAGGAGAAACATCACATAACATCCCTTATATGTGGAATCACAAAACAGAGACTCACGGACTTAGAAAATGAACTTATGGTTGCTGGGAGGAAGGGATAGTTAAGGAGTTCAGGATGGTCATGTACACACTGCAATATTTAAAATGGGTAACAAGCAAGGACCTATAGTTTAGCACATGGAACTCTGCTCAGTGTTGTGTGGCAGCCTGGATGGGAGGAGAGAGGTTTGGGGGAGAATGTATCCATGTATATGTTTGACTCTGTCCCTTCGCTGTTGGCCTGAAACTGTCACAACGTTGTTAATTGGTTATACCCCAATACAAAAGAAAAACTTCAAAAAAAATGAATAACCTGTTTTTGAGTTATGAGTGAGACTTCTTATCTAAGAACTATGACATCAAGAAAATCTCCCAACTTCTTGTCTTTTTTTTCCCCCCCCTTCGGTTTTCTGTAGTCCCCAAAGGATCAGAATGTTTCAAGGAGGATTCTGACACTGGCTAAAAAAACAGTGTACATCAGTCTATTCACCTTCTGAAGATTCGTGTCAGAGTTCAGAGGAAGGAGCATCCCTGGAGACTGGGGTAATATCTGGAGGAGGAGACTTTATGATAAATGAAGGAAGGGTGGATGGGGAGGGTATAGCCTGGATATGAGAATAGTTGGAGGGGAGGTGGCCCTGCTCAGAAATTTTATCTACTGACTCTGTAGCAAGTGTTAGGCTGACAAGGAATTGTTAACCATCACATTGTCTTCACAAGGCCTTGTGTTTGGGACAGCTGGGTCCTGATGCTTCTGAGGTTGTAGAAAAGGAAGAGAAAGGGTTCTGCCACATAGTAGATGCTGAGGTCCCTTACCTCCCTTCCAAGATTTCTATACCAGCTCTGACACTTACCAGGTCTGTGACCCTGGGTAACTTTTTTAACATGCTGCGTGCACGCTCAGTTGCTGCAGTCGTGCCTGACTCTGTTTAACTCCACGGACTAATATAGCCCACCAGGCTCCTCTGTCCCTGGGATTCTCCAGGTAACAATACTGGAGTGGGTTGTCATGCCCTCCTTCAGGGGATCTTCTCCACCCAGGGATCAAGCCTTCATCTCCTGCATTACAGGTGGATTCTTAACCACTGAGCTACTGGGGAAGCCCTTTTATACCACAGTTTTGTCTATAAAATGGGAGTTATGCTGGCTTTTCAAGGTGACGAGGACTAAATGGGTTAGTTCTCATGGAAAGTGCATGTTTAGAAACAATACTGGCACAGAGTAAGTGATCAAAAAAAACAAACAAAACTCATTAATTTCACTTCATTGAAGCCTCTCCTAATCCAAAGAGATAGAAGTGATTACCTCTTTTAAGACATGATTTCACAAAGATAAAATCATGAATCTCTGCAAATATGAAAGGAATATACATCAAAGATCTTATTTAGCTCATTAATTACTGAAAGGGTCATCAAAATGTTAAAATTATTAGTTCAGAGGGCATTTGAGAAGCCAAGTATTCTGTAGACAATGCTAGGATAAGATGCAAAATTGAGTACTGTCCACCAGAGCCAAAACTCATAATCTTTGTGGTTACATCTTACACTGGATAGAAATTATCTGCTTCCTGTAGGGGAGGGAAAAGTTTTTCTTGACATTCTTCTAAGACACTCTAGTCCCTGGCTGGTTCTGACAAATTAAACTGACAAAGACATTTTGCAGGAGAAGAGCATACACATTTAACTAAATTTTTATGTGCACAGGGGATTCCTCACAAGAGGATGCAGAACCAAAAAAGTGACCAGAACAGGAAGCTTTTAATTTATTTTTAATTGGAGGATAATTGCTTCACAATAGTGTGTTGGTTTCTGCCACACATCAACAGGAATTAGCCATCGGTATACACATGTCCCCTCCCTCTTGAGCGCATCTCCCATCCCGTCCCACCCCTCTAGGTTGTCACAGAGCGCAGGTTTGAGCTCCTTGCATCATATAGCAAATTCCCACTGGCTATTTTACACACTGGTAATGTAAACGTTTCCCTGCTACTCTCTCAATTGGTCCCACCCTCTCCTTCCCCCACTGTGTCCACAAGTCTGCAGAACAGGAAGTTTTTATATACATTTTAGACAAAGAAACAAATCTGTGAAGAATTGACAAGGCAGTGGAATGTGGGCAAGAGGCAGTAATGGTGAAGAAGTAACTAGGGAGGTAAGAGTGGGTTCAACAATGTTTGTACAGATTTCTCCGCCCCTAACTTTGCCTCTAGTGATAAGAATGGCTTCCTTCCTCCTGGTTCAGGGAGGTACCTTCACATGGGAGTTTTATGACCTGTTTAAGTGAGGAAAGGGAAGGTCAGAGTGAACTTCCTGTTTTTGCTGTTTTCTCAGACTCTTTCAACTGGAGATATTCATTATGCTAAGGTGCCACATTTTGGGGCAGTGTATACTGAACCCCATCAGTTCCTACTGGACAAAACTTTTCTGGCTAAAGTGTGCTCCTTCAGAGCAGAAAAATACCCACAACAATGGTAAGGCCAACACAGAACTGCGCTGGAAGTACACCCATTATCCCCTTTGCCTATTTAAAAATTTTGGGTAAATTTTCTAATAACTCCAAGCCATGAATAGGGAAATAATATCTCAAAGAGGCCAAATAACTTACGTACAGTTATGCAGCTAGAAATGGCAGAGCAACAATTCAAATATACATTGTCCATGTTCTTTTCATTACATCTGTTTGTTACCTCCCCTCAAACACCAGTCTTTCTTGAAGGAGATGGCTAGAGTGCTCTATATAAGGAATTCCTTGTCTTCTCTGAAGTGAGTGGGAACAGGGAAGAGTTAAAAAAGGAACAAAAGTTCAGAATTCCCAGGACACACAGAGTGGACAATTTGTCCACCATTAGCAAAAATGTATTTCCTGTCTTCTCCTCTGCTTTTTAAAATTACCATTAAGTGAAATGCATTTAAGGGGACCATGTAGGTCCAGGTATATACAAAATCATTTATAGGCTCTGATGTTACTCTGGATTGGAAGAAAATTAATTTGATACTAATTTAAAAATTCAATATAAATTCTTCTTAAATTCAATCTACTCTAGTATTCTTGACTAGGAAACCCCACAGACAAGAGAAGCCTGGCAGGCTACAGTCCTTAGGCCACAAAGAGTTGGACACAAATGAGCAACTGAGCGCTCACACTCTAATACAATTACTTTCAAATGGGAGTGAAAAAATTTTAATTTTATGTAGAAATGAAAGATTTTCATAAGTACCCCTTTCATGGGTTGCTATTGCAAGAATAAAATGTAACTCCTTAAGATAAATTTGAAGTGGAGGCAGCTGGTGGCTTCATATTCCCTTTAAACTTTGTGAAAATCTGTCAAAACATGATATAAGGGAAAGATGCATGATGTAGTTGAACCAGAGTAGGTTTATTTATAAACAGAAACTTGAGCCAAATGCAGCAGTAAACTAAAATATAGAACAAATTACATTTATTGGTTTTTTAAAAGAAGGAAAAACAGGCAGAAAAAAAAAGTCGAATGAGCTAGTGTAAACTAGATTTGAATAGTTTTGGGGTGGGAAACTTGTCATCTTAGTAACTGGCATCAGAAAATATCTCAGGGAGTGTGTCGTCTTAAGAAAACCTTTGTAAGTGGCTTAAGGAAGGTTTGCCTTGGAGGCATGGACCAGAAAAAGTAGGACCTTCACAGGACACCCAGCTTGGGAGGGAGGCTTGGAGTGTGTGGAAGGAGGTGAACCTCAAGGTCTTCCCAGTAGAGAAGTGAGCAAGCCTTTTTAAGAACAAGGATTTTTAGTATTCACGTTAACATCATGTGTTTGCTTCACCCCATTGCTAACACTTCTAACTTCCTGCAACCTCAGGGTACACGTGCTTAAGATAGGTGAGTGGCATTTTGGTTTTATTTTGGTTTGGTGGAGGCAATGTCAAAGTTGCTGGAGAATTCAAGAGAAAATGATTAACTTCCAGGAAAACAGCCATGAAAATGACTCATAAGAGGTGGCGAGTCTGAAGGGAACAGAACTTGAGGGCTGGGAGTGACCTGCGAGCAGCCCACTGGTAGGGGGTGGTGTGGGAGAGGAGACCTGGATAGGTGTTTTAAATACCAAAGGACAGGATAATGTCTCTGGCATGTGACATACAGTGCATAAACCAAGCCAGAATATTAGAATATTCTCTGGACCAAAACCCCAAGATCTCTCTCACCTGCAGCGCATCAAGGATTGGGCTAATGAAGGTTAAAAAGCCTCAGCCCTGCCCTGAGTGGGCTGCAATCAAGGGTTGTTCCTCCTATCTGATGCTCTAAAGGATGGTCCTGTGGGCTAATGGTTACAGCTGGTGTGGCTCCGGGCTTCTCTTTCTGATAGTAGGTAACAAGGAACACCTGGGGACTGTTCTAAATGCAAGGGAAGAAGCTTCTAGCCCCTTGAGCCCGCAGGCTGAGGGACGGAGTGGTCATAACTGGAGACAGGGGTTGGTGGGGACTCAACGACCACAACAGCCTCGGAAGGAATCGGGAGCAAGCCCAGGGTCACAGTGGGAGTTCCACTGGATCAAGATCTCGGCCTCCTTCAACCAGCCTCTAATCTGGTCGCAAAGTCAGCTTTCTTCCACTCAGATGAAATTCTTTTCTAACTCTCAAGATGAACTGCTCTTTTCTCCTCTGAGAGCTGTGGTTATAAGCCTGTGATTACCTTGCAGGAACAAGCTCCCTGCAATTTGTAAGGGTGGCTTCTCAGCAGAGGTGGCGTTTTTTAACGTGGTTGTGCCGTGACGGGAAGCGAGGTGTTTTACAAGGACCTTCTCAGTAAAGTTGGACGTGAATGATTTCCTACAGTCTCCACGGTGCCATCTCTCCTGAACGTCTTCATCCTGGACAGATTCCAGCGCCTTCTTAGTTGCGGCCCCGGTGCCCAGAGAGATGGCAGGAGAGCCACGCACACCACCAGGGATCCGGGGGCCGCTCCGTAATTCCCGGGACGCTCGGCCACAGGAGCTGCTTGACGCCCACGGTGCCCTGAGCCAGAGGACCACCCTCATGTTCCTGAAAGAAATCAAGGCTAGTATTTCTGAAATTTGCACCCCAGGGACTCATGAACACCCCACAGACCCCCAAACTTCCCGTTACTTAGCTTCTGATCCTTTCCAGGCTGGGGGCCTGGCCTCCTCGGGCAGCAGAAACGCCCCGCCAGCCCCTCTGTCTGCAACGTGGAAGGTGCGTCTTCTTCCCGCCTTTGGCCTTGCTCCCCGCCGCCTCCCTTGGAGGCAGGTCCAGCTGAGCTTTAATGGTTGAACTGGCTCCGTCCTCTTTGTTCCTCACCCTGCGTCAGGCCAGCGCCNCCAGACTATAAAAAAACCGTGTTGTTATTTTAAGCCAACCGTTTCTCTCTCCTCTTTCACTTTCATCTAGAGGCTTTTTAGTTCTTCATTTTATGCCTTAAGGAGAGGTATGGTACCTTTTTCTTTCCCCTTATTAAAACAGTATAGAAGTGATGCCATTATTAGCTAAGATAAGCAAAGTCATCTCATTTATTTCATAGCTCTGAGAGTAAAGATTGAGCAGTTCCACGTATCTTAAAGATTAGTTGAAGTGAATGTAATCATCCTATCATTGTGTAATTTAGTTATATTTGGAGTAATCCATCACTTGCTACTTTGAGAGATGCACTGGCACTTTGCAAATATATGTATGGCTTTGGATTATCAACAGCTATGGTATAAATTTGAGTTTAAAGACAGCCTTCTTAATTTAAATATTAGTCATATCTCCTGTTATTATGAGACTGGAGTCATGGGAATGAAGAATTGCATTCAGAAGAATTTTAAATTATCCCGCAAAACAAATGAATTTCCTTTGTTCTTAATGGAGAGCATGACATCACAATCTGGAAGAAGGCATTTTGTAAAAATTTACTTTCACCAATTAATATAGTTCAAGTGCCCTAAAAATTGAAATAAACAAGATTATTCTACTTGTGTGTGTGTGTGTGTGTATCTGTTTGTGCTCACTCTGTTGTGTCTGTATCTTTGAGTCCTCACAACTGTAGCCCACCATATTCCTCTGTCCATGAGATTTTTCAGGAAAGAGTACTGGAGTGGGTTGCTGTTTCCTTCTCCAGGGGATCTTCCAGACACATGGATCAAACCCACATCTTCTGTGTCTTCTACATTTCTGGCAGACTCTATCTGCTGAACCATTTAGGAAGCTCAGTATTCTACTTAGTACATTGCCATGGATAAAAATATGTTGTTAAATGACTATGCATTCATGAATAGAGTTCAGGTCCAATATTTCCCAGAAGAAACTCGTTGTTGTATAATGCAGTCTGTATTGCAACACTTCTCCACAGAGGTACTTTTCAGATCAGCTTATAAAGTGTACTGATATAACTTTACTGAGGTTCACAGAAATGAAAGAAATGAAGACAGGGTGAAAAGATTGCTGTCGCCAAATAACTGGTTCGATATGGGGCCTGTTTCAGATCGTAAATTATTTGCTGGATAAATTTGAGGAATTTAATTTGAATGCAAGTTTCCAAAGAATAGCAAGAAGAGATAAGAAAGCCTTCTTCAGCAATCAATGCAAAGAAATGGAAAAGAACAGAATGGGAAAGACTAGAGATCTCTTCAAGAAAATTAGAGATACCAAGGGAACATTTCATGCAAAGATGGGCTCGATAAAGGACAGAAATGGTATGGACCTAACAGAAGCAGAAGATATTAAGAAGAGGTGGCAAGAATACACAGAAGAACTGTACAAAAAAGATCTTCANAGTTCTCCGTTTTACGAGAACACTGGTCTTACTGCAGCAGGGGTTCGCCCTATTCCAGTAAGATCTCATCATAACTGCCGACATCTGCAATGACCCATTTCCAAAGAAGGTTATGTTTTGAGGTCCAGGGTGTTAGGGCTTCAGCATATGAATTTGAGGGGAACACAAGCCAGCCTATAACAGACCTATATAGACTTTTTTTTTCCTGACATACCCTTTCCAGGTCCTTATGGGATCCCCAGTAGTTAGGGATACGTGGTAAGTCAATTAATTCTGGGAGCATCTAAAATATCTGTTTTTCTGAACAGATCTGGCTCACTCCTGTCCGAGCAGGCTGCTTTCTTCCAGAGCATCAATTGTTAGAGCAATGTTTAACCCAGGCCTGGCTGATGACTCTTCTTCATCAGGGTGTCTCCTCACTGGGCAGGGGGAGAGAAAAGAACCAAACCTGAGTGTGTGTTCCCTCATAGCACAGGTCTGACTTGTTACTTTGAAATATTCTGTAACCCTGGAGGTTTTCCATAGTACCCCTGGGTACTATGATTCTTCTTGCTGCTGTAACAAATTACTTTGTAACCAATAGCTTGAAATAGTAGACACTTGTTCTGTCATAGCTGGTGCAGAAACCCTAGTCAGTCTCACTGGATGAGAGTGAGGGGATGGGCCGGGCTGGGTCCTTCTCTTGCCCTAGGGAAAAATCCATATCCTTGGCATGGAATGGCATTCCTGAGCTCACAACCCCTTCCTCACATCATTCTAATCTCTTTTTATTGTGACAGCTCCTACTTCAGCATCAAATCTCCCTTTTCTTCCCTCTTATGAGGACCTGTGGTTATGTTTGGGGTGTACCACATGATGCAGGAGATCCTTAATTTAATCTCACCTGTTTAATCCCTTTTGTCCCGTTTGTTATCTTCACAGGTTCTGGATGTGGACAGCTTTAGGGTAGTCATCCATGCTATCGTGCCATGTTTAAACACAGGCACAGTGATGCTTCTCTTTTGAATTTGCCTGACTTGGCTTCTAAGAGCCTCACTGTTTTCTTAAGGAAACTCCTTTCTTCCTCCAACTTCCTTTCCATGTCCTCTTTAACTGGGGCTTTTGCTTCCCCAGCTGTTCTATTCAGACTACAGAATCCCAGTTCCTTGAATCTGTGGGCAAATCTGATGTCCCAGAGATGGCTTAGGCTTGGTAGAAGCCACTTAGAGTTTCTTTTATAACGTAACTGTTACGACAGTTTGAAGTCCAGCAAAAGGGAAAAAAATATCATTAGTTTGCTGACTAGTGTTCAGTTCCCCCAGACTTCTCAGTAGAGAGTTGCTAGAGCTTACCTGGCCTTTGTAGCCTTCCGTTCTGACTGGGGAAGAGCGTGCTAAGTGTGGGCTGACGGAAGGACCACTAGGCGTGGCAGAGGAACGGACCGGAGGCTAGTGAATTGTTCAGGCAGTAGTGTTGACATTAGAAACGTAGCATTGTGATGGCACCACTCTGTCCGTTTGTCCAGGGGCGCTTAGCTGGCTGGGTATAGACCAGAAGGCGGGCAGCAGCGCTGATCCTGGGTATTGTTGTGCCTGGGTATGGGTGGGGCAGAAGGACGAAGGAAAAGAACAGTGGTGTGAGCTGGGAACAGTCCTACCCTGGCTCGGGAGAAAACTTTATTGAATGGATGTATTCGGCTGCATGATATTAAGTGCTTTATGTTTGAATCTTACAGAACTTTCTTGACAGAGGTTTTGTCCTTATTTTAGACAGGGAGAAAGCAGGGTGCAGGGAAGTTGAATAATTTGCCCAAGGCTACAGAGCTTGTAAGTAGCAGTTCTGTGCAATGTCAGAATCCAGTGTCAGGAACTCGACTCCTCACCCTCTCACTGTGCTGTGAGGTCAGGGCTTAGGACAGAGGGCTGGGAGGAAGGGGGTGTCTCTGGGGACTATGTGTTTTTATAAAGTCAGGAGAATGGAAGGACCAGAAGTTTGGGGAAAGGAGATAACGAGGTGGAGTAAGCATTTGGTTTGAGACTTGGAGGAGGTCAAGGTAATGACAAAATCTAGACGTGGGTGGCTGAAATAGAAATAAATTGATGGTCACTGAAATTCTGGGTCAGCAAATTCTGAGGCCAGATGTTGGCTAGTACGTTATACAGCCCTGGGATTATCCAGAATGAAAGGACTGGAGGTGGAGGAGAGGGGAGCCAGATGCCAGGGTCTGACCAATGGGGAGAAATGACTGGAAGGTCAGGTGACGGTGGGGAGAAGATGGTATGAATTTCAGAGAAAGGCATTTTGTAAGTATATTCAGGAATGTCATTGATGAACAGGAGAAATGCAATATCGCCAACTGATTGTGAAGTTACACGGAGCGTAGGAGAAGGAGCAGTCTCTCAGGAGGCTACAGTGAAACTAAAATTTTAGTTTTAATTAATTTAAATGTAAATTTAAAACCTGATACTGATTCACTTATTCAAACCTTTTGGGTCCGTTTGAATCACTTTTCCATTGTAAATTTTGTGAAACCCAAATACCTCCAATGAAAATGTAAGCATTCAAATGGAAATGTGTTATAAAATACATTCTGAAGAGTTACTAGAAAGAACGTAAAATATCTAGTTTTATTACCTTGATGACATTGTTGGTATTTGGATATATTGGGCTAAATTAAAGTTAATCTCACCCCCTACTTTTTCTTTTTAATGTGGTTATGGAAAATATGAACCTATAGATTATGGCTGACATTGTATATCTATGGTGCAACCTGTTAGCACCAAGGAAGACACGGATAGGAAATGCCTATCTTGAGGTCTGAAATGGAACTCTCATGTCATCAAGAGGAATGAGAGCAGACACACAGTTCTGAGGGGGACTCTGATGGCAGTGTTTCAAGCTCAGTGGAGCCAAGATGTGATGGCAGGTGTGTGGCTGGAGTCAGGAAAGGTTATGGAAATTTTCTTTATGGGAAGCATTCACATGTACTATTTACCCATTTTCTAAGTAGAGACGTGTTTTAGAAAACTGCATGAAAGGAAAATAAAGTAATGACTTAGGGATTTTGAGAAAGGAAGCCTCCAACTCATGAAGTGGGAGGAAGGAAAGGGTTTCAGGTGTGCACAGGTAGGTCCAAGTCCTTTGTATCAATCTTGGAAGAGAAAAAGCTTTGAGGGACAGATAATGCTGTCCAAGGTTAGAGAGAGTCTTTAGTGAGCCAGATAGTTACACCACTTGTGAAAACCTAGGCTATTTGGGATAAGAGTTAGAAGTATCTCTTTGGCTCTAGAAAAGTTTTGCTAAGAATGGGAAGAGATTTTTGGACTTCTGCAAAGTGAAATGGTTCTTGCCATGGATAGTCTATACAGATAGCACAGATTTCAACTTTCATAACCAGTATTTCCCTCTGGATGGATAGCAGTGTTGATAAGACCTGTCATCACATAACTAACATGATAAAGACTTGTCCATCTTCTTCCCTCCCTATGCCCAGGGAGAGGCTGTCAGGAGGCAGTGACAGTCCCTGAAAGCTCAAAGTTGGCTTACTTTTGGATTGTCCTTTTCACGAGATGAATACAAGGATAATCCGGGGTGAACTGGTGTTTTCCTTTGGGACTTAACTTTTTTGCTTTGGCCTTAACTTCCCCATTCTCTTCTCTAAGTCAACCTTTATTCTTCCCCAAGGAACGCTCTTAGGTATGGAAATCAGATAATCTGATTTACATGGCTATGCTAATTGTCAGGGTCTGCTAATAGCATGTAAGACTCTCCCTACCTCCTGCTTTTTAAGTCTTCAGCAACTCAGCAAGGGGCTCAAAAGAGAGTGTCCCATGTCTGTGGTGATTGGGATCAGGGAGGATGCTTCTGGTCAGGCCATCTGTTAGCCATGCTCATCAAGTCAGAACACCATGGGAATCCCTCCCCAACTGCTCCTTCAGATTCAAATGCCCCCTGGGATAGAGTGAAGGACAGTGAAGCCTGGCATGCTGCAGTTCATGGGGTCACAAGGAGTCAGACACAACTTAGCAACTGAACAACAACATCAGGATAAGGGCTGTGAGGTCTGAGTCTGTACTTCTTCCAGCCATCAATTTTTGTGGGTGAGTCAGCAGCTCCTGGCTGCCCCTTCTTTGGCACTTCATTATTTGGAATGATGGAAGATAGCCCCTGGGGAGATACCTGGCTCACTCTGCTTTGAGATAAGACCAGCTGGCAATGGTTGGGATTCAATCAAAGCTTAGCCTTCTACATTATCAGTCTTTCTCCTTAGCACATTTTTAGGCCGTGAGTGAATTTTCCTTTATAGTCAAACAAAGCTGAGAAAGCAGGATGGTTTCTAAAGCTCTGATGATGGGCATACGTTGATTTTTATTTTGCAGCCCTTCAGTGTATAGTAAAGTGAGTCATCAAAACAAGTAGAGGTACAAGTAGAGGGTGGCAGCAAGAGGACTATTTGTGTCTACAAAGAAGCTTGGGAACCTGCCTGAGATAAACCTCCACAGGGAAAAGGAATAGAAACGAACCACTGGGCTGGCAGACTGGAGGTGCAGCTATCATGTAAAACTGACTCTGGCATGTAAATACTCATTCTGTATTTCTGTGCCCGGTGTCCAGACACAGTGAAGAGGTCTGGGGAAGCTTTGCTGTTCTTCCAGTTGTTCTTTGACTTCCGAGGTGTTTGGCTGGATGGTTTCAAAGGAGGTGATCCTGTTACAAAAGTTCTCCTAGAGAGGGGACTCTGCGGCTTTCCCTGTTAGCCCTTTTTCAGCCTGTCTGAGAGCTACGGGGACATCTTGCCTGAATTCTGCGTGTGCTGTTTTCTAGTTGTTTCCTCCTGCTTTGGTTTCAGTGATGAACAGAAAGTTAGGCGGTAAGACAACGCGAACAACACACAACAGAGTGTGGCTGGTGTTGGTGATTATATAAACGTCAGGCCTTTCATACTAGTTCCCTGCTGAGCAGGTAGCAGGTTGGACCCACACTTCCATGCTCTGAAATTCTAGTCTCTTCCAGCAAATCTACCTCATCACATAGCTCATTTCTGTTTATGATAGGTGCTGTTCTCTTTCAGAAAATCCCGTTTTAACTAACTGAGCCCACTGGAATGGCCTTGCCATTCCCTTTCCAGCTGAGCAGAGTTAAGCTCAAGTCCTCCATGGGCAGTAATGTTTCCTAGGTCCACTCTGGAACCAGTCAACAGGAACAAAAGATGCTGTCGTATATAATTCAATAGAAATGAGCTAAACAAACAGCCTCTGGGCAGAGAACTCCATTGATTCATCTTTATCAGTCATAATGCGATGACTTAGGTATATAGATAACAGATATGAGTGCATATGTGCACAAAAATTATGTGCAAGCACGGTCGTAGTGGCATTATTTGTGATAACGCCAAACTCAAAGTTTCTCAAACCTCGCTCGGCAATCTGATGTGGTGTGTTCACACAACGGAATGTTACACAGCAGAGACTGAACAAATTAAAGCCACAGGCCAGTGCGGGAGGGGAAAACTGCCTGGAGATGTGCCAAGGGATACTGTGCCGGGGCTGCCTGTGCAGGGGTGGTGTGGGGAGAGAGGATGGGAGGCTGTCCTGCCCAGCAAGTAGCCTGAAGACAGACCACATGGAAGCCTCTGTGCTGGGTGTCAAGAGCAGGAGGTAACGCAGGAAACCTGTAGGAGGGAGAGCAACAGAGATCCTTTCTCCCGCCAGATGGTCTCCTATGGGGCATTCTGCTTTGCCATGCCTCCATTTTGACAAAGAAGGTTCAAGGTGGTCTGTGTCTATCTTTCAGAGCCTTTATTACCAAAATGCAATTAGAAAAGGAATGGCTCAGATGTGATATTCAGACTATTAGAATATTTATTTTAGAATCTTGGCTTTTCATGGGAACTTCCTAAATCATCCAAATGGGTCCCTGGAACCAGAGGTATCCAGTTAGAATGGCCTTTTCCATTTCCTGCCTCTCACCAGGAATGGATGAATCCATTACCTGATCAGAGATAAGAGTATGTTGTTAATGGTTTATGGCTGTGCATCCATCATCAGATGAATTATGTGTTGATTTCTCAGGAAATTGGAAAATCAGAGTAATTTTTAATTTATGAGGATATAAGTTGGGTAGTTAGCTTCTACTCTCTATATATTGATAAATACTCTTATTNTGATCAGAGATAAGAGTATGTTGTTAATGGTTTATGGCTGTGCATCCATCATCAGATGAATTATGTGTTGATTTCTCAGGAAATTGGAAAATCAGAGTAATTTTTAATTTATGAGGATATAAGTTGGGTAGTTAGCTTCTACTCTCTATATATTGATAAATACTCTTATTAACTGATTTTTAGGAAGATGGATACATGTGTTAGGTAATGGAAAATTTCTACAAATGAGAAATTTTTTTGCTAGAAACACTTAGACCCAAAAAAAAAAAATCAACACCAACCCTCTGAAGTTCTTTCATTACAGTGCCATCAAGCAGATAGGAATAGCCTAAAATAGCCAGAACTCAGATTTAAAATCACAGATTCAGCATTCAGTATTGTCAAAACCCTAAAATGTACAGGCCTGTCTAGACAAGGTGATTCAACATTAATTTTATCAAAAGTCAATTTACAGGCCTAATTTGTGAGTAATCTTTGAGTTCAGATAAATTGATTAGTTGAAATTTCATTATGTATAAAGTCATTGTTTATATCTGGTTCAGATCGTGAAACTTTGCAGTTTGCCAGCTGTGGACTGAGAGGGGAAAAAATGTCTGACAGCTTTAAATGGGAAGACTAAGGCTGGGTTACCTTTCAAGACCAAACCAGGGTTTTTAAAATTTTGGTTCATTAAGCAAGGAGACTGTTGAAGTTTATTCATTATGAAGGGGTGACACTTAACTGTGCCTCAATATTTATTATTATTTATTAATTATTATCATAACATAGTGCCTGGCAAATTATGATGTAAAATTTGTTTCTAAATCTTTTTCCTGTGGCGTCTCTTTCCTTTTCTTACTTTCCTTGGGCCCCAAGCCCCACCCAGCATTGCTCTAGGCTTGCCTGAACTTGAACATGGGTGTTCTCTGTTCCTTTGTTTGGTCTTCAGTCCATTCATTCACCTATCTATCCATCTACCCAATATATAGATTTATTTAACACATACTAATAAGATAGAATCCATCTTAAGAAATGAATAGCTAATTGTGAGCCTTCTAAGAGATGACATCCATCCTTTTGGGGTTTTAGCCATTTATTAGTAATTGGGAAAGCAATTCCAAATTGGTTGGTTGAAAACAATACAAATGGCAAGCTGATGGGATACCTCTCAGTCAACACCCATTGATCTTTGGACTTGATTGTGGAAAGAGATTTTCTTTTCCTGAAAAGAAGAATAAAAAGATTGTTTCATGTATTGTGCGAAGAAATGTAAGCTTGTGCTATCGATGAAGCCATCACCTATGTCCTTGCCAAAATGGCCTTCCCGGGGACAGCTCGGTCAACTACTTAGAGTAAGTAACTTTACCTAGGGAGCTGCATGGTGGCCTATACTTTTGTAGATGGGTGTAGGTCTCTAGGACTTTTCCTTCATCTCTCACCCATGAGTAAATTACAAGGAAGTGAATAAGAGTGA
>SJYV01015341.1:272030-315198 GCA_006410875.1 Neotragus pygmaeus | reverse complement strand
TTTTTTTTTCTTTTTCTGCCATTAATGAGTTTTGTGGTTTAGGAAAACTGACAACCTTATTAGGCTCTAATTGTAAGGTGAGCCAGGCAGTCTCTGCTTATGCTTCTTCACAGCTTGATTGCTCTGTGAATTTCTGTCCTGTTCCTTGTCCGTTATGCAGGAGAATCTTGATCCAGTTGATTTTTGCTTTTCACCCTCTTCCCAATTGTTGGCTCTTTGGAGAGTCTCATTACCAGTTAGGAAGAACAGCTGAACAGATATATTTTAAATCTGGATTGTCTATGATTTGGTAGTAGAAATGACTATTAATGAAAACAGACGCTTTCCCTTCCATCGTATAGAATTTGTCAGTGCCCGTGCTCCTGAGTGAGGCTCTGTGACTCAGTTCTGCTGCTAGGATGTAAGAGGAGTTGATGCGTGTCGCTGTCGAGCCGAGGTGGACAGGAAGCAGAGCACCGCCTCTGTGTTGTCCTCCTCCTTTGGTTTGCTGGAAGTCTATGCCCAGAGCAACCCTGGAAGCCCACGTTGAAAACAGCTGAGCTTCTGTCAGCCTGGGTTCCTGAATGACTGAGTGGAAGAGAGCATGATGCACACCAGGAAAATCCATAGTTTTCTACTGTTTTTAAAATTTTTTTATTTTACTTCAATTTTATTTATTTTAAAAATATATGTATTTAATTAATTACTTTTGGCTGTGCTGGGTCTTTGTTGCTATGTGCGGACTCTTTCTAACTGCAGGGATGGGCTACTCTGTTGCGGTGCGTGGGTCTCATTGTGGTTTCTCTTGTCGAGGCCTTCAGTAGCTGCGGCGCATGGACTCTGCAGCCCGAGCTCAATAGTTGTGGCACACAGGCTTAGTTTTGCTGAGGCATGTGGAATCTTCCCAGACCAGGGATCAACCCCATGTCCCCTGCGTTGGTAGCTGGGTTCTTATCCGCTATACCACCAGGAAAGTCCTCTACTGTTTTAAGCTATGAATATTGAGGGTTTTATTTCTCACCATTCCTACTGTTACCCTGACCACTATAATTCGAAACACTATCATTCTTCCTCTCAACAGCTCTTGAGATAAGCCTTTCTTCCCAAAGGTGAAATGTCACCATGGTGATCTGAAGAAATTGTCTAAGAGGGTTTACTAATAGAACACTTTATGATTGAAGGTTGGGGAGCAGGGATTCATTTTCTGGAGATATGCAGTTAGATTCCTTGAGATGGGTATAGGAATATGGTGGTACTTTAGGAAGTGAAAGACTTTAATTGCACCAGAAAGTACCTCCCATCCCCATTACCACCAGAGAAGGCAGAGCCTGAATTGTAATGACACGTGGGTAACCATGGACACCAGAAATTGACAGACTTTGAATGAACTACCAGAACCTGGGGCTAGCTCTGTTTTTTAGACTCTGTAAGATCTATGGTTTTTCTGTTTCAAATTTTTTGATCCTTTCTTATAAGGCATTGCTGACATCTGATCGATCTTGTTCTTCTTGTCAACCTTGGCCACTTGGAGCTTGAACTGGGTTTAATTTGATTTAGAAAAAGAAAGAAATGTGACGTTTCATGTACTGTGGTGTCTTTGGTATTGGTTATAAATAGACTGATAATCCCAATGGATGCTGTATAAAGGGTAGATGTATAATGCATGGTATTCAATGGCAGAAAGCTGTAGTGTGCAAGGTAGCTTAAGTGTCTAAGCAAACACTGTCACTTTTGTTTTGTGGATTAGCTGAAAACGTGAAAGTGAAAGTCGCTCAGTCGTGTCCAACCCTTTGCAATCCCCGGGACTATATATAGTCCATGGAATTCTTCAGGCCAGAATACTGGAGTGGGTAGCCGTTCCCTTCTCCAGGGGATCTTCCCAACCCAGGGATCGAACCCAAGTCTCCCGCATTGCAGGCGGATTCTTTACCAGCTGAGCCACAGTGGATTAGCTGAGAAAACGTTAAAATCCATATATATGATGCTTATGTTACTTTATCTCCAAATCATTAGCCCCATTTAGTATATGCTGTAGATTGCAAACTCATTCTAACATCAGTTTAAGAAATCCATGGGGTTGCAAAGAGTCAGACATGACTGGGTGACTGAACTGAAGAAAAGTAGAGTTAATAAAATAAATTGACTGATACTGTATGAGAACAAAGGTTGCACAATACTCACTAAATCTGACAGAAATACCTTTCAAGGCTACTCATATGCCTACTACCATCTCAACTTGCCTATCTAAGCATCAACTGTACCTAGAAAATATTTTTTGCCAAAAGATTAGAAAAATATGCATATTAGGTGTTAAATAGGAAAATAAACATTCTGAGACTCAGCTGTCTAAGTAGATAGTGTTGATGAAAAGAAAAGCTATTATGCTGGAAGAGGGAGGTATCAGGCTAATCAGTAGGGAAAAAAAGTGTAAAGTTAGTGGATTTAGGGATCCTGGTATGGATGTTATGATCTTATGTATGAAAAAATACTCAAGGAGAGAAAGCAGGTGTAATGGTTTGCTTTCTTTGAACCCCAATAATGAAGTGATTAAGAGTATACTGTGTATCTATGGCTGACTCATATTGATGTTTGACAGAAAACAACAAAATTCTGTAAAGCAATTATCCTTCAATTAAAAAAATAAAAAAAAAATATATTGTGCTCCCATAGAGCAGGGATTTTAGCTGAATATGCCTATATCATTTGGCCTGGAAATGGCCCCCCTGTTTTAGACCAATGGATTTATACTGAGGAGGAAAATGACATTACAAGACAATCAAAAGTCTTTAGAAGTGGTGATGCATGTAGTCTTTCTAGGTCCGTTTTGGAAAAAGATCTGGGGAGAAGGATTGGATGGGTTTGTAGATAGATGGAGGAGGTCATTCAGGGAAGAGAGGTTTGAGTTTTGTATTAAAGGATTAACTTTTGCTCAATGTGCTTAGGAGAGCTGTTGAGTGTTGCTGCCCTGTTGCTCCTTCCATTGATTCTTGTGTCAGTGTGGGTCATAAATCACCTACCTGCATATCTACATGACTCCCTGCTTTGGCATGGAAAGAACAATGGCTACGAAGGGGGCAGAAGCTTCCTCTTGGTGCTCTGTGGGAGGTGACTTCTGTTTCTAGCAATCTAGGCAGCTTGTTAATTTTCCTGTCTCTCTTATTTTTACTATGGAGGTAAGGAATGTTAAAACAGGCACAGACTACTTGTGTTGGTTTTCAAAGTGTGAAGATGCCAGCTTCTCACTAAGCAAGGATTTAGCTTCTTAACTTTTGAGTCCCGTGCATACAGTACAGTACCAGGCATGTAATATGCATTTTGACAACTTTGAGTAGATGAATATGTGGCTGAATTTACACATGAGGCACAACTATACCCCAAAGATACTGCAGGTTTGGGTCCAGACCCTTCAATAAACTGAGTGTGACAATAATGTGAGTCACATCAATTTTTTGGTTCCGCAGTGCATATAAAAGTTGTGTTTACACTGCTTTGTAGTCTCCGAAGTGTACAATAACAGGATGCCTAAAAATGTTAAAAATACTTTATTGCTCTGTTGTTGTTCAGTCACTGTAAGTCGTGTCCGACTCTTTGCGACCCCATGAACTGCAGCACACCAGTCTTCCCTGTCCTTCACTATATCCTGGAGTTTCCTCAGACTTATGTCCGTTGAGTTGATGATGCCATCCAGTCATCTCAGCTTCTGCCGCCCCCTTCTCCAAAAAATGCTGATGGTCCTCTGAGCCTTCAGTGAGGCATGGCCTCTTTCCTGGCGGAGGGTCTTGTTTCAGTGTTAATGACAGTCCTCTTCGTCACTTCTTTATCCTGCCACTAACTTTTGAAAAAACTTGGGTCAGTTGTCCTTTAGATTTCTGGATTTTTCTATCTGCTTCCTGTGATGTCAATTAACTTGGACCTTTATCACTTGACTTCCTTAATTGATTCTATTCAATTTCAACTTTGGGGGCAAGAATATTTCATACATTATGCTCTGTGATCCGTGTTATAAAATGTCAGGTGAGGTGAGGTGAAGTCGCTCAGTCGTGTCCGACTCTTTGCGACCCCATGGACTGTATGTAGCCTACCAGGCTTCTCCGTCCATGGGATTCTCCAGGCAAGAATACTGGAATGGGTTACCACTTCCTTCTGCAGGGGATCTTCCCGACCCAGGGATCGAACATGCACTTATTCTTAGCAATGCCAAAATAGGTCACTAGGTTCAGGTGATGATAGCTCAATCCCTCCTATATAAACTCCCCAACAACCTTTTGTGTAATATTTTAATCCCTGATTATTGTTGACTGATTCTTTGATGAGGGAATGAAAAGTAGTGATTTTCTAATTAGATTCTACCATCTTTTCCATGTTTGTTGGATGGAAAGTTTTGGGAAAAACATACTTTTCCTTATCAAATTAGGCTGTTCGGTTACTGTTAAATATAACTCATACCAAAAAAGAAGGATAAATGCTTATTTTTCCCTTTTGATAGTTTTCAGACCAAGGAATTGATGTCTTAAATATTCCTGATTATGTTCAGTAAGTTAGGTTTGGAGACTTCTATTTTATTCTCTCTTTCACGTCTGCTTGCTCTCTAATATTATGAACTCATGGGTGTTAAGATAATTATAGGTGTACATACCTCAGAGATATTGTGGGTTTGCTTTTAGACCACTGTAAGAAACCAAATATCAGAAGAAAGTGAATGACATGAAATTTTTTTCCTAGTGTGTATAAAGTGATGTTTATACTATGCTGTAGTCTGGGCTTCCTGGGTGCCGCTAGTGGTAATGAACCCTGCGGCCAGTGCAGGAGACACAGGAGATGCAGGTCGATCTCTGGGTCGGGAAGACCCCCTGGAGGAGGGCATGGCAGCCCACTCCTGTGTTCTTGCCTAGAGAATCCCATGGACAGAGGAGCCTGGTGGGCTACAGTGCATGGGGTTACAAAGAGTCAGACAGGACTGAAGGGACTTAGCACACACATGCTGTAGTCCAGTAAGTGTGTAATAGCATTTGTGTCTAAAAAAGAAACATATATACATTAATTAAAATGATTTTGCTAAAAATCCTCAATATCATCTGGACCCTGAGTGAGTCATGGTGGAAGGTCTTGTCTCAGTGTTGATGACTGCTGACTGATCAGTGGTTGCTGAAGTTTGAGGTGACTGTGGCATTTTCTTAAGACAACACTGAAGTGTGCCTCATGAGCTAACTCTTGCTTTCGTGGATGATTTCTCTCTGTTGATAGCATTTTACCCACAGAAGAACTTCTTTCAAGTTGGAGTAAATCCTCTCAAATCCTTCCACTGCTTTATGAACTACGTTTGTGCAGTATGTTAAATCTTTTGCTGTCCTTTCAATAATCTGCACAGCATCTTCACCAGGATAGCTTTCACCTCAATAAGCCACTTTTATTGCTCATCCATACAAAGCAGCTCCTCGTCCATTAAAGTTTTATCCTGAACTTGCAACAATGCAGTCACATCTTCTGGCTTCACTTCTAATTCTCTTACTGTTTCCACCACATTTACAGAGATTTCCTCTGCTGAAGTCTTGAACCCCTCAGACATCCATGAGAGCTGGAATTGTATTCTTCCAAATTCCTGTTCGGTGTGTGATTTATGGATTTGGGTCAGTTTGAAAATATATTTGTGTATGATAGGAATAGCCTTTTTTTGTGTGTGAATACTTAACTGGATTAATTAGTTTTAAAAGTATTTACTGAATATCTGTTATCTCCCAAGTATTCTGGGTACAACAGTGATTAGGCTGCTGCCCCTTGGGTATTCTGATTTATTTGTGTGTTCTTGGATTTTCGGTTGGAGACAAGAGACTCTTTACTTTGTGTTTTAAATTATCTGTGTCTTAAATTATATGGAATTAAGATAGCATATTTTCCCTAAGTGAGAAAGTTGAGAGAAGGATAGATCCTCAGATTTCAGAGTTGCACTCTTTCTCCACCCATGGCTTGCTGGGTCATTTTGCGGAATTTATTTTCTCAAAGCCCCTTTCTCCTGACAACCCTGTATAGGGAGCTCATAATTGTTTGCACAGTGTTGTGANACCTTGTGAAAAATTTCCCCTCCTCCCTGCCATATACCTCCTGCTTATTCTTCAGGTCTTGAAAATCAGCTCCCCAGAAAAGGCTTCCATGATCTCCCAGGTCTGGTCAGACTCCTATTTAGGTACACTTGTGGCCCTCTGCTCTTGTCCTTTTTGGCACTTATCACACTTGTGATCAAAATGACTAACTTTATTTTTTAATGTTTTGCTGAATTATGTATTTAAATATTTAATATTCATGAGCCCTATTCTTTGTTTATTTCTGGCTGTGCTGGGTCTCTGTGGCTGGGTTGGCTTTTCTCTAGTTGCAGCGAGTGGGGGCTACTCTCTAGTTGAGGTCCCCAGGCTCAGAGGACAAGCTCAGTAGTTCTGTTGCACGGACTTAGTTGCTCCACTGCATGTGGGATTTTCCTGGATCAGGGATTGAACTGGTGTCTCCTGCATTGGCAGACAGATTCTTTATCACTGAGCCACCAGGGAAGCTCAAATAACTAACTTTATAATTAGGTGTCAATGTAGGTTCCACTATATGGTAAGTTCCATAAAGGCAGAGTGTGTGTCTGTTTGTTCACGGTTGTGTCGCTTCACCTTGCAGAGTTCTGACACACTAGTGCTGATGGTTATTGATGAGTGAGAGAATTGCCCAGATATTGAGCTATTTTGGGGGCGGTAAGAGGCATGGAATAGAAATGTAAAGAATTGGAGTTGTCATGTTGGGAGCTAGGGGATATCTGCAAAAAGAAGTGACTCTGTTGCTAGTGGTAGTTGATCAAGTCCTACCTCTTCTCTTAATTTCATGTGAGAATTAATAGGTATGAGATGCCTTAATTTTAGCCTAAGATATCAAATGGGATGTGTCTCAGTCATATGGTTTCATATTGCAGATCCAAAATCTAGTGACTTTAAATTAGAGTGCTTTGTTTGCTCATTGTTCTGTAGGTTGCTAACAGGGACAGTGTTTGTCTGGGATGGCTCATCTCTGCTGCCCTGGGGGTTGGCTGTGCTAACTCATGATTTTGAATCCAGCTGGTAGACTGGCTGGGGCCAGCTCATCCCAGATGACTTCATTCATATGTCTGAGGCATCAGCTGGGAGAGTTGGGATGGATGGGGTGGCTGGGACTCTCTTTCCACTGATGCCTCACTCCAGGAAGGCCATCATCCTTGAGAAGACTTGCTCAGCTTATTACTAAGATGTCAGTGTTCCAGAGGGTGACCCTGGAAGCTACAAGTGCACTAAAGCTTGGAAGTCACATAGGTCATTTATCCCTCCTTATAATGGTCAAAGCAGATCACAGGGCCAACTCAAATTCAAGCAATTGGAATATAGACTCCATTTCTTGCAAAAAAGATCGGTGGTCATATTTGATCTATTACAGAAAGGCATGGTGGAAGACACTGGGGTAGGGGGAGAGCATAAATTAATATTCCTATGTATAATCTCATGTTTTGAATGTAAGGCATAGAAAAACTTGAAAACCCTTTCTAGTTAAGTAAAAGATGAACAAGTGCTTAAGGATTACTAATGTAAAGTGATAACATCATCCTCTTGCTGGGGTTCTCATATGTCTTCATTGGGATCAGTACAGAGGGCCCATTTGTTAGAAATGGATACATCTTCCTGTCTAGGGGGTTCTTGAGGTAGGAGCTTTTTATGTCAGATGATTTAAAATCCAATAAACAGAACTTAAAAACAATATAGAAAAAAATCAAGACTTTTTTGGAAGGGAAGATGTTAAGGATCTTTGAGACAGATTACAAGGTTCTTTTCTTTTTTTCTTTAAACCAATAAGCATAGCATGTCTCAGTTACTCAACCATCACTCTTTGGCTTCATTGCAAGTTGTCTTTGCAATTGGAGTAATAGTTCAGATTTAAAACCAATTGGCCATCTTGGGAGCAGGGATGTCCTGGAGTCTCACCAGGCATGTCTCTTACTAGGTGCTACTTGCCAATTATTGTTCTTTAAGCCAGTATTCTTTTCTAATATGCTATCATTGTAGAAAGCCTTTATACTGCATTCACATTAACTGACATTGAGCGGCTTGTTGGCTTTAGTCATCTGCATAATGGCTTTCTAAGTATAATTTATTAGTAGCTAATTGAGTTATATCTGTTGTGAAAGTAAAATTGATATGGTCTTGCCACCTTTATGAATAGGTGTGCCCATCATTCCACAGCCCATCATTCCAAAAGAAAACCCACACTGCACTCTGAGTCAAATCAAAAATAACAAATTTGTTCTGCCTAATTTTAGTCTCCAAGACAAAAGTCTTCCTGAGCATTTCCTGTAAGCTACTGAAGCCCTAACAAAGCAACTCTCTCTGACTTTTGTAAAATTAATGTCTGAAGATAGATTATGACATATACAGATGTTGGGTGTGAGAAAATTACAATCTTCTCTTCATGAATAGACTAACTGTACACTCATTAACCTTGGCAATGAAAGAAATTAATACATTCTTTGTTTCTTGTTTGGTCACCCTGTTCTCTTGAAGTCTGTCTTCTCTGCAACTTACTTGCAAGCGAGTTTCTCCCTTCTTTGTATGCTTTGTTTCTGATTCTTCCTTTCACGTATATTAAGGTTTGCTTACAGCCCAGTGTGAACAGGGTGACCAGATTCCTACTGGGTGAGCAGAAGATGGGTNGAAGTCTGTCTTCTCTGCAACTTACTTGCAAGCGAGTTTCTCCCTTCTTTGTATGCTTTGTTTCTGATTCTTCCTTTCACGTATATTAAGGTTTGCTTACAGCCCAGTGTGAACAGGGTGACCAGATTCCTACTGGGTGAGCAGAAGATGGGTAATGTGAGATTTTGAAGTTTGACCTAACCTTGAGGAGGCTGATCATGGCTTATTTTGACAAACTACAGATAGAGCTGTGGGTCACTATGGCAAGACAAAGCTTTGCTTTACCTGTCCTTCTTCCTTGGTGACAAAAAGGAGCAGAATTGGAAGGAATTCAAATTGGAAAGAGATTTGGGAAAATAAGTACAATTTTGAAATTCATAAAATCTTTGTGAAGTCTTTGTTGCCTAAATCAGACTTGACCTTGTACTTATGCCAGATTCACATGGTGTTGTAGGTATAACAAAGCTAATAACATCATTTACCATTCTACTGGCCTGATGACTTCCATACTCTTCTAAGATAGTATGAGTTTCCAGAAGAGTCATGAATGCCGGGCAGGGTGCCCTGGCTTTTGCAATCTCAAGGTACCATTGTTCCATTTCGTTTCTGTCCTAAGACTGAGATTTTGGCCAAATTACCCAGAAAAATCCAGTAAATACTGTATTTGTTAATGAACCCCACCTCTTTCCCATGTGTTAGTTTTCATCATAATGGGATAAGATGAACCAGCTCCATGATAATTGATAGGGTCATCCAATTAAATATGGCCGACTAAGCACATGTGTTTGTCATTGTTACTTGTATTACTTTTTGCATTGCAGACAGATTCTTTACTGTCTGAACCACCAGGGAAGCCCTTATTTTTGTGAACACATTTATTTTTGCTGCTTTCCACAATCTCTTGTATTTATCTTTGCTACTTCCTATAATCTCATGAGAAAGAAAATAAAGAAATGAGCATAAAGTCATAAGGACAAATGAGGAAAGGAGAAGATGATAGGTAAACATAGTCAAAATTTTACAACTTTCAAGATATGGAAACAACCTAAATCCATCAATAAATGAACAATGTGGTATATATGTATACAGTGGATAATACTTAGCCATGAGAAGAAGAAAAACCTGCTATCTGTGACAAAAACATATGAACTTTGAGAAACAGAGGATAGAATGGTGATTGCCAGGAGTCTAGGTTGGAGGTTAGAGAGATCATTGGGGGGTTTTAAGATAAATAAGCTCTGGGGATGTAATCTAGAGCATGGTGACTATAGATAATAGTACTGTATTATATACTTGAAACTTACTAAGAGAGTAGATCTTAAATCTTCTCACCACACACATACAGACAAAGTTATCTATGTGAGGTGATGGACGTATTCATTAACTTGATCATGGTAAGCATTTANTGTCTGAAGATAGATTATGACATATACAGATGTTGGGTGTGAGAAAATTACAATCTTCTCTTCATGAATAGACTAACTGTACGCTCATTAACCTTGGCAATGAAAGAAATTAATACATTCTTTGTTTCTTGTTTGGTCACCCTGTTCTCTTGAAGTCTGTCTTCTCTGCAACTTACTTGCAAGCGAGTTTCTCCCTTCTTTGTATGCTTTGTTTCTGATTCTTCCTTTCACGTATATTAAGGTTTGCTTACAGCCCAGTGTGAACAGGGTGACCAGATTCCTACTGGGTGAGCAGAAGATGGGTAATGTGAGATTTTGAAGTTTGACCTAACCTTGAGGAGGCTGATCATGGCTTATTTTGACAAACTACAGATAGAGCTGTGGGTCACTATGGCAAGACAAAGCTTTGCTTTACCTGTCCTTCTTCCTTGGTGACAAAAAGGAGCAGAATTGGAAGGAATTCAAATTGGAAAGAGATTTGGGAAAATAAGTACAATTTTGAAATTCATAAAATCTTTGTGAAGTCTTTGTTGCCTAAATCAGACTTGACCTTGTACTTATGCCAGATTCACATGGTGTTGTAGGTATAACAAAGCTAATAACATCATTTACCATTCTACTGGCCTGATGACTTCCATACTCTTCTAAGATAGTATGAGTTTCCAGAAGAGTCATGAATGCCGGGCAGGGTGCCCTGGCTTTTGCAATCTCAAGGTACCATTGTTCCATTTCGTTTCTGTCCTAAGACTGAGATTTTGGCCAAATTACCCAGAAAAATCCAGTAAATACTGAATTTGTTAATGAACCCCACCTCTTTCCCATGTGTTAGTTTTCATCATAATGGGATAAGATGAACCAGCTCCATGATAATTGATAGGGTCATCCAATTAAATATGGCCGACTAAGCACATGTGTTTGTCATTGTTACTTGTATTACTTTTTGCATTGCAGACAGATTCTTTACTGTCTGAACCACCAGGGAAGCCCTTATTTTTGTGAACACATTTATTTTTGCTGCTTTCCACAATCTCTTGTATTTATCTTTGCTACTTCCTATAATCTCATGAGAAAGAAAATAAAGAAATGAGCATAAAGTCATAAGGACAAATGAGGAAAGGAGAAGATGATAGGTAAACATAGTCAAAATTTTACAACTTTCAAGATATGGAAACAACCTAAATCCATCAATAAATGAACAATGTGGTATATATGTATACAGTGGATAATACTTAGCCATGAGAAGAAGAAAAACCTGCTATCTGTGACAAAAACATATGAACTTTGAGAAACAGAGGATAGAATGGTGATTGCCAGGAGTCTAGGTTGGAGGTTAGAGAGATCATTGGGGGGTTTTAAGATAAATAAGCTCTGGGGATGTAATCTAGAGCATGGTGACTATAGATAATAGTACTGTATTATATACTTGAAACTTACTAAGAGAGTAGATCTTAAATCTTCTCACCACACACATACAGACAAAGTTATCTATGTGAGGTGATGGACGTATTCATTAACTTGATCATGGTAAGCATTTATATATATAAATATATATATATACACACATCAAATAATCACATTGTAGACCTTAAATATATGTAATTTTTATGAGTCAATCTTACCCCAATAAAGTTGGAAAAAAAATATAAAAAGTAGATTCTATTAAAAAATTTATAACTGTGGCTATTGATTATAGCAGCCACTAACCACATGGGACTATTTACGTTTGAATTAAAATTAAATAAAATTTAAAAATTTAGGCATCGATTTTATTAGCTAGTGTTTCAAGTGCTCAGTAGCTCCATATGGCTGCCCTGTTGGAATTGGTACAGATACAGAACATTTCTATTGTAACAGAAAGTTATATCTGACAGTGCTGTTGAAAAGATGGAAAGCCAACAGAGAAACAGAAACTAAGGCTTCTGTGCTCTGCTCAGTGCCTGTGCGGATATAGAGCGTTGAATGCTGCTGCTGCTGCTAAGTCACTTCAGTCGTGTCCAACTCTGTGCGACCCCATAGACGGCAGCCCACCAAGCTCCCCCGTCCCTGGGATTTTCCAGGCAAGAGTACTAGAGTGGGGTGCCATGGCCTTCTCTGAGGGTTGAATGAGGTCTCCCCCAAATGTATATCCATGTCCTAATTCCAAGAACCCGTGAATGTGATCTCACTGGAAAAGGACCCTTTGCAGATGTAATTAAGTTAAAGATCATGAAATGATCTCGGATTATGATCCTAGATTACTAGGTGGATCCTCAATCCAATAGTAAGCATCCTTATAAGACAGGAGAGGGGAAGGTGATATGAAAATGGAGGCAGAAATTGGTCTTTGGCTGCCGTGGACCAAGGAATTCCTGGAGCCACCAGAAGCTGGAAGAGGCAAGGACCTTCCCTGGATTTTTCAGAGCGAGTCCTTCTGATTCCTCAGTTTTGGAGTTCTGACTTCCAGAACTCTGAGGGAGTAACATTTTTGTTGTTCTAAGTCACCAATTTTATGATGATTTTTTTTACAGCAGACCTAGGAATTGGGGCTTCCCAGGTGGCTCAGTGGTAGAGAATCCACCTGCTAATGCAGGAGACACCGGTTCAATCCCTGGGTTGGGAAGAGCCCTCTGGAGGAGGAATTGGCAACCCGCTCCAGTATTCTTGCCTGGAAAGTCATATGGACAGAGGAACATAGTGGGCTGTGAGTACATGGGGATCTCAAAGAGTTGGACACAACTGAGTGCGTGTGTGCACACACACACAGAAAACTAACAGATAGAGGAAGTCAAGAAGACTAGATGTTGACAAATGAGGAGTGTGAATCAGGAAAGGTCCTGAATGCAAGAAACTGGCGTAGCATGAGGGCAGGACTAAGGTGCCTTCCTGTGAAAGTCTAAGAGTAAGACTTTAATCCCAAAGGGGAATTTTTTAACAATGCAGTAGGACCTCACAGCTCATAAGGGTATTTCTTAGAGAAGAGAGTTTTACATGGGGCAGACATCTCCCTGCCCCGACCCGGAACCAAGAGCGTCGGCTCTATTTTGTCTCAGAAGGCAGAAAGGTGGTTGGGATTATCTTAGCTGTGGACTGAAGCACCAGTTGACCTCATCCCCTGAACACTTGGCTTCCTGAGTGTTTATTTCTTTCTCTAGATTCTTGAGAAGTTTTGCCACGTGCCTGATCCCTTCTTTGTTTCCTGCTTTGTTTTCTCCTGTCTGCCTAGCCTCTTCACTCCTGAGAGATTTCTTCCCTTTTTCTGCACTTGGGGGTCTACCACCAAGATGCGCAGAACAGACAGATTACCAGAATGATCGGAAGGAGCATTCCTCAGCATCTAGGGCTAATTTTGTGATATCATTAACTGTAGAGAGGATAGACTTTAGCTGTACCTGCCATGGGGTGCACAAATAGAAGAATCTCTCTTTCTCTTTCCAAAAGGCAGATCCTTTTGCTGGGCTTCTGGGCCCACTTTAGGGAGCCCCGCTTTGTTCTCCAGAAGGTAAACTCAAGTGCCAAGAGAGCTGCAAAGAAGAAGCAAGTCTAGAAAGTTTCAGAGAGTGAGAGAAAGTTTACCGACTGTTTGCTGGGTGTGTGACATAAAATGTCATTTAACTGCCTGAGGCTCAATATATAATGAGAGTTGTTGTGAGGAATAAAAAAAATAAGTAAAAGAGAAGGGGTGAGGTGATACTAGTTTAGTTCATGTATATTCTTCTAAGTTCCATTATGGGCCTGGGAAAGATAGAGAAACTGAGTTTGTGGGGGTGTTGGATTAAAGTTACATGTGTGTGTATATATATATATATATATATCCACATGTAGTTATCAATGGGCCCCAAATAGTTACAGAATGTCAAGAAGAAAAAACATACAATTACTAGCCACTTGGAGTCTTTTCTCTAGGATCTGGAGAATAGAGAATATTCACCACATCTAGCTTCAAAAGTACATTTCACTTTCTCGTGCAACCAGAAATGCTGGCTTCTTTGGACATAGTGTAGTTTTGGTCCCTGGAGGTCTCTTACTGTGTTCTGAAAGTGCCATTTGCATCTCATGAGCTTGGAGCTTCCAGAGCCGCTGGTTAAACTGTTAAGGAATTTTAGCTCAACTTTGGTTCCTTCTAACCAACACAAATGGCAGGAAGTGAAGAAGAACTAAAGAGCCTCTTGATGAAGGTGAAAGAGGAGAGTGAAAAAGTTGGCTTAAAACTCAACATTCATACAACTAAAATCATGGCATCTGGTCCCATCACTTCATGGCAAATAGATGGGGGAACAATGAAAACGGTGACAGACTTTATTTTGGGGGGCTCCAAAATCACTGCAGATGGTGACTGCAGGCATGAAATTAAAAGATGCTTGCTCCTTGGAAGAAAAGCTATGACCAACTTAGACAGCATATTATTAAAAAGCCGAGACATTACTTTGCCAATAAAGGTCTGTCTAGCCAAAGCTATGGTTTTTCCAGTAGTCATGTTTGGATGTGAGAGTTGGACTGTAAAGAAAGCTGAGCACCAAAGAACTGATGCTTTTGAACTGTGGTGTTGGAGAAGACTCTTGAGAGTCCCTTGGACAGCAAGGAAATCCAACCAATCTTAAAGGAAATCAGTCCTGAATACTCATTGGGAGGACTGATGCTGAAGCTGAAACTTTAATACTTTGGCCACCTGATGTGAAGAAATGACTTATTGGAAAAGACCCTGATGCTGATGGGAAAGATTGAAGGCGGGAGGAAAAGGGGATAACAGAGGATGAGATGGTTGGATGGTATCACCGACTCGATGGACATGAGTTTGAGCAAGCTCCGGAAGTTGGTGATGGACAGGGAAGCCTGGCGTGCTGCAGTCCATGGGGTTGCAAAGAGTCGGACATAACTGAGCGACTGAACTGAACCAACACAAATACTGGAGGAATCTGGATCTCTCGTGTTATTTTAGTTTTTATCCTGATCTTGAAATTATTTATTTCTTTAGTTTTCTAAATTATATTTAAATATCTGCTACCTAATTGCACATAAGCTACCTGGAATCAGTCAGAAGGCTTCCTTGAGAATTTTGAGATTTGGCTTTCACCACAGAGTTCTGATTTAACACATTGCCTTTCATTTCACAGAAAAACCCTTGTTAAATTTTGCTCTTGTAAGTTGAATATAGCAACCTAAGTTTTTTTCCCTTTGTTTGGGGAGAAGGTGCTTTGTTATAGAGTTGAAGGACTTCATTTTAATGTTGCAATCACTTCTTTAAAGCACTTTACATTTGAAACTATTTCCCCTATTATATTCTTCTAATTTCTGGCAGTGATTTGCAAAACAATGATTTTTTTGTTTTGGATGGAACACAATTTTCAAAGGTAATTAAAAGTAGTCTCTAGATAGGGAGACAACTGGAAGATTAACAAATTATGTAACTTCCTTAAGTTTTGCAATGTTTAGAACAAACCCACAAGTGTTTTATATGCAGATTTAACAACCTTTTGTATTTCCTTGGCCTGGGAATAGGGATGTTAGTGGTTGATGACTTTCATTATAACATTGGAAGAGAAGAGTCATTTTCATTAAACAGGCTGGGATCAATCTCTTCTATGAGAGTCTTTCTAATCTTGTTTCTTAGTGTTCCACATTGCTCTTATAATTAGTTTCAAACTTAATACTGTAAAATTTGGTGGGGAAAAGAAAGACTTACGTGAACATTCACATTTGTGAGTGGATGAGTTTTAAGTTATTTAGCCCAGACCTTTGATGACATATTAAGAGAGAGATGCCCAAATGAAGCAGTTAGAAGGTTTTCAGTTATGTGATAGCTAAAGAATTACTCTAGTTTCACCCCCAGAGATAGAGCTGTATCTGGGGGCTTGAAGTTTGTCCCTAAGAACGCATATCTGCAGGTATGCATGAACTACATTTATTCTGTTACATAAAACAAGATACATAAAGAATTTTTACCAATTGGTAAGATGTATGCTTCTTAAAAAATAATGGCTTGATGGACATCAATATTTAAAATATAAAAGATATATAGTTAATAAATATAGTGAACACATTTAGTTTTATTAGTAATTAACAAATGGAAACGAAAGCAAAGATGTCGCTTTGCCTATTAGATTTGCAGAGGTCAAACAGGTTGATAATACTGCCCATTAGTGAAAGCAAGGGGAACCAAATATTTATTACATGAGCAGGCTATGAGGAATAGCTTCCTAGAAGGCAAGGTACCCATAAGTAAATCTTACAAAAAGCTTACAATAGTCTGATTCAACAATCCCACATCTTGAGTAATCTCAAAGAAATTATACGACAAGTCCAAGAATGTTAATGATGGCTTCAGAAACAACTAAAAGTTCTCTTAAGATATTAGTTAAATATATCATAGAGCACTTATACCATTAAACAGGCAGCCACTAAAAAGAGGGATATATATTCTACCAAGAACTGATTCTCTCCATAAATCTCTCAAATTTCTGCAAGCTTTGAGAGCAGAGGTTCTGACTGCCTTTGTTCCAGATTAATTTTTCAAGCGCATTTGTATGGAGAATGGTCTTGGAAAAGAGATGTCTTCCTCCAGAGCAATGACCAGGCATGCTTGCTGAAAAGATTCAGATCCTTAAAGCTCAGGGTTATTTTTCTCGAAGTACAACCCAGGGTGTGTGCAGGGATCATCCGGCTCTATTGGAAAGCTTTATGGGAATTGGGCATTGGGAAACGAGTCTAAGGAAGTAGTGAAACTCTGGATATTGCCATTTTTGTCAGTAACAGTCCTTTATCCCTGACCCAGGAGTCTTGTGTCTTCTGTCTGTATTTATGAAACTGTACCATGTTAGATTGTAGTGTAAAATGTCAGGGTCGCCACAGTTCTTGACCTATCTTTTTTAAAAAATTAAATTATCCCTGATTCATTTTTAATAGCGCTTTAAAAAAATTTGAAGTAATAAGTATACAGTGAGGGATAAAAAGATGAAAAAGTAAGAATTCTTACTAAAACTTCTTTCTGGAAATACATACTCTTCTGGAACTTGTTTTGTCGAGAGTCTATGAAGGAAAAAAATTCTTTAAAAGGTGAAAATCACTCACAGTAACTCTGGCTGTTTCTAAGCTAAAGTTATCAAAATATCAAACTTTTACTGAGTACTGAGAAAATATTAGGACAGCTAGTCTTTTTCATGGCCATTTATGATACCATACCTTCCCTGTAGGCTTTCTAGGTGGCACAGTGGTAACGAATCTGCTTGCCAGTGCAGGAGGCCTGGTTTGATCCCTGGGTAAGGATGATCCCCGGAAGAAAGGAAATTGTACCCACTCCAGTATTCAGGCAAATCCCATGGACAGAGGAGCCTGGTGGGCTCCAGTCCTTGGGGTCACAGTTGGACACGACTTAGTGACTGAGCAAGAGCATGAGCCCCTTCACTGTGTGGGCTTAACCAAACTCCCACGGATAATTTGAGTTTTGAACGAATACAAACAATCGTATGGTAAATCTAAAACTAAAACTAAAAACATTCACAGACTTCAGCTGAAGTGTTTTCAGTTGAGAGCCATAGGATCATTTCATAGTACTAGGTCAAAGTGTTTTTGAAGAATAAAACAAAACACAAAGCCATTAAGTAGGATGTTAAATAGTATGCATAGTGTGTCCTGTTTTGAATATATGAACAAGGAAAAGTCTGAAGAGAAGTCATTAAAATGTTATCAGTGGTTAATTCTGGGTTGTGCGATTAACACTGACTTTTATTTTCTGTTCTTAATTGTTCATATTTTCTGATTTTTTTTTTTTTTTGGAACTGAGCATGCATTACTTTTGTAACCAGAAGGTTAATAAAACAACTGAAATGAAGAGATGAGACAAAAAGGGCTAGGGTGAAAAACTGGGGTACAGACACAAGACATCAAAAGATACGAATGAAAAGTTTCATGTTAAAGACATTCAAATAAGGTGACAGTTTTTAATTAGAATGGTTTGCACCCTTAGCATTTCTTGAGTTCAGAGGGAAGAAATACTTTTCAATGAAAATAAAGATCTTTGTAAAAACCAGGCTTTCATTTATTCTTTCTCTATGCTTAAGATTTTCTGTCCTCCATTTATTATTAACCAGTTATATTTCCCGAGTAACTATTCTATGCCTAGTCCTGCTTCAGATACTTTATCAGATTCAATATCAGGAACAGGGATAATATGCTTTACAGTTAAATATGAGGAATTTCAGTCATGGGTGGTTAATTGAGGGCTTTATTTCTCTTCTGTTTTATTGTGCTTTGGATCATTTTATTGCTCATTAGCCTGTTTTCTGGAGTGTGGATAAGTGAAAAGATACAGACACAAGATTAAGTGTCATCAGTTCAGTCACATACTGGTCAAATGAGGGTCTTGCAGAGAAATTACAGTGAGTCCCCTGACACGTTAGCTGCTCGTTTTTGGCCAGAAATGTGTATGTGTTGATCAGATGGTTTATGGATTAACAGATAGAGTGGTTTAATGGCTTTTCCCCTTAGTCAGCAGTTCACACGGAAACACTAAAGCGTATAATGACAGAAATGAAGTGGTTTTCTGGTTAGCAGTCATCAGATTTAGAACCTTATTCTTAGCCTCTGTAGTAGAGAGCTAGTTCCTGCGAACATTCCTTTTTCAATCCTTCTTCCCATCAGTAAAAATAACAGTCCTAATTTTCAGGGATGCCATCTTATATCTGCTGTTCATTTAGTACAGAGTCCTGTTTATGAATAGTGTTAATGAGTCTGACTTCTTTCATAACATTTCTGACCTAGTACCTGGAAAGAATATAGGTTTTCAGCTCAGACAAATTCCTGGTAGGTCTAGAAGCATTTTAATTTATTTAAGGGGAGACGTTGATTTCATGTGGGGGGACAGTAGTTAATTTGCAAGTCTGTGGTGAGGCTTTAAATGCTGCCATTAAGCTTGACAGAGTAGTTGATGGCATTTGGTCACATTTTGTTCTCCCAGAAGCCTCTGGCTGACTTAAAAATAAATCATTACAGACAGACCATTAAACTTTATGAACTGTGAATGTGCTTAATAGTCCAGTATAATAAAATGCTCTAAGTTTCTCCATGGGCCATTGCTTTTACCTGAGGTTCTCTGCGCATTTCAAATACACTGACCATCTAAAAGATGATTATATGACTGCATGGTCAAGGCCTTTTAAAAACATTTGACTATGTTTGACCTAATGATAAGGTGAGATTAAAACTTTGGTAGTATTTATGAGTGTTAAATCTAATGAATTTTTGGTTCTGGTCCGTGTCTAATTAAAACAACTTCTGACTGCATAAATGCTATCTATAGTCCTTGAAAATGATAAAAGATTTTCTTTTTAAAAAAATTTACAGCATTAAAAAAAAAAAGCAACTCTAGTTTTCCCTAAAAGTAAGAACAGTGACTGACCTGAATTGTTTCACCCATATACACACAGCTACATAAGTTCTCATTTTATAAAACTTCTGCAAAAAAAATGGAAGGGAATTCATCCTGATGGTTAGTAACTGAATTTGCACTGTGGTTCCAGTTCTTAAGCTGCTTGACAGTGATTTACAGATTTCATCTCTAAAATAAGAATGATGCCAGGATCATTGATTATCTCACGTAACGCAAAGCCACAAAAGCAAACTTATAATTACTGAACAAATATGAAAATGCACTGCTATTGTTTTTGCTGATATTTGCATGCTGCTGCTGCTGCTAAGTCGCTTCAGTTGTGTCCAACTCTGTGCAACCCCATAGATGGCAGCACCTGCTAATTGCTTATAATACTCTAAAATCTATGGGTTTGGCATAGGCTGTCTGGCTATCAAATAATTTCACAAAAAACTTAGTATGATTTCTCTGTTCACTGGAAGTGGCATAGATGAAGAATCACTGGAACTTAAGAATTTGAAAATATCAAAGAAGCAGCCTCATTTTCTTTCTTTTTTCTCTCCATTTCTGTCTTTCGCTTAAAAAAATACCCCTTACCCACAAACCCTCTTTATCAAGTCAGCATGTGGGTGAGTGACCATATTATGACCAACTGACCAAAGGCCACCAAAAACATATCTGTAGTCAAAAAATGTTGTCTAGTAGTAGAGAAGAAGCATGTACACATGGTTACCCCGGGTGTCTCACAAGGAGAGTTAGACAAAAACTTTTGGGAATTAGAGTTAGCCAGTGGGTGGTCTTGGTAGGGATTGGTCAGAATTTGGAAAATAAGTGAGCTGTGGTCTTATCTTGAAATACATGGTGTGAATGAGCTGCTGCTAATATATTTGGGCTAAGATAGTTCATCTTGCATGCCACAATTGAGTATAATTTACCCGTTTCATAAGTTGTGGTAGAAGTTTGCAAGCTGTGACTTTTGTTTCAACTCTTGGTTACCCTTTCGTGAGCCTGAGCTGAAGGAAAGGCCATGATCTCTGGGACATGCTCAACCCAGAGTCCTACGCCTGCTGATCAGAGGGTTGTTCAGACAATGTTGTCTACAGTTGAATTAGTCCCTTGTGTTTCTTTAGTTGCAGGATGAGTTGCTGAATTATCCAATATGACATTGACTGCATGGCAGCGTTTAAAACTCTGGAGACCATATTCTTCATACTTGCAAAACAGGCAAAACTGTAAGGATTCTAACTGAAATGCAAAGCATGCTTATATGTTCCATAATCTATTTAGATACTCCCTTACATTGGGTATCGATTGATTAGCTCTGCCAGTGTCTGAATAATTAATCGTCCACCTGATGGTTTGTTAGGACTAAGATTTTTGAGATTATCATGATTTAAAATGGAGCCTTCTACTAGCAATTTATAATCTTGAGCCAGCAGAGACGCAAGAAAAAAACCAAGAGGATGTGGCACAAAGCCATGAAAAGCACTGCAAGATAATCAGTGGTTTCTGCCTCTGGAGAGGTTTGGTTTGGAATGTATTGGATGAAAGCTGTATCTACCTTATATAGTCTTCAGTTTTGGTACTAAAAAGCCCTGGGCATCATCACTCAGTCACAGCTGACTTTTTGTGCGGGTATCAGGGGTACCTGTCAATTACTTCCTTGTAGTACTGTAGTCTAGGGTACATGGCACACTCCTTTACTTAGGTTCTTCTGGGGTTTCTTCTAGGAGATTTAGTTTCTGATCTTAAGCTGATGGCAGGGGCCTTTAGGTGAATCCGAGGAGAAAACAGATACCCTTTAGTATGACATAATTAAATGGCTCTGGTTAATGCATTATAATAACTAACAGTATTAGAGTGGAGGAGAGGGGAATTCTATATTGAGCAAAAATACATAATTGTTTTTGTAAGGACTTAGTCATAGATTTTCCTAGATCTAGAACATGATATGGACTATGAAGATCTTGAAAAATCTCCAGGCCTTCAATATGTCCCAAAAGTATGTCATAAATGTTACTAGTTGACATATATGCTTTAATATAGAGGCAGAAATATTTTGTACACAGTCATTGTGTCATCTTTTATATGAACATATTTACGCTTCTATGTTAAAACATATTATTGAAGCATATTTATATTAATTCACTTGACTTGTATATAATTAATCTTGGAAGGCTGAACTGCTCTTTTGAATGACACTTTTAGAATAGAATTTCTTATCTAGAAACATAACATGTCCCATTTGAGTAAATGTTGAAGACTATGCAAAGAGACTGACCACTCAGTCTTAGAAGAACCTAAACTTTTACCCAAACTGCTTCTTTGTCTCTTTTTTAATTTGTAGGAATTTAATTAGATTCTTAAAAACTTCATAAGCATCATTCACATCAATTTTTAAACACCATATTTATGTTAACTCTCACTTAGACATAATTAATCTTGGAAGGCTGAAGTGAATATGTTTAGGCTTTGTTGTTCAGTTGCTCAGTCATGTCTGACTCTTTGTGACCCCATATACTGCAGCATGGCAAACTTCCCTGTCCTTCACTATCTCCTGGAGCTTGCTCAAACTCATGTCCATTGAGTCGGTGATGCCATCTAACCATCTCATCCTCTGTTGTCCCCTTCTCTTCCCACCTTCAATCTTTCCTAGCATCAGGGTCTTTTTCAGTGAATCAGTTCTTCCCATCAGGTGGCCAAAGTACTGGAGCTTCAGCTTCAGCATCATTCCTTCCAGTTAATATTCAAGACTGACTGGTTTGATCTCCTTGCAGTCCAAGGGACTCTCAAGAGTCTTCTCCAGCACCACAGCTCAAAAGCATCAGTTCTTTGGCTCTCAGCCTTCTTTACAGTCCTACTCTCACATATGAATATAACTACTGGAAAAACCATAGCTTTGGCTAGACAGACCTTTGTCAGCAAAGTAATGTCTCTGCTTTTGAACACGCTATTTGTCATAGCCTTTCTTCCAAGGAGCAAGAGTCTTTTAATTTCATGGCTGCAGTCACCATCTGCAATGATTTGGAGCCTAAGAGAATAAAGTCTCTCACTGGTTCCTTTGTTTTCCCATCTATTTGCCATGAGTGGCGGGATAAGATGCCATGATCTTCGTTTTTTGAATGTTGCATTTTAAGCCAGCTTCTTCACTCTCCTCTTTCACTTTCATCAAGAGGCTCTTTAGTTCCTCTTTGCTTTCTGCCATAAGGGTGGTGTCATTTGCATACCTGAGGTTATTGATGTTTCTCCTGGAAATCTTAATTCCGGCTTGAGTTTCATCCAGCCTGGCATTTCACATGNTTCACTCTCCTCTTTCACTTTCATCAAGAGGCTCTTTAGTTCCTCTTTGCTTTCTGCCATAAGGGTGGTGTCATTTGCATACCTGAGGTTATTGATGTTTCTCCTGGAAATCTTAATTCCGGCTTGAGTTTCATCCAGCCTGGCATTTCACATGATGTACTCTGCATATAAATATTCAGAGTTAAATAAGCAGGGTGGCAATATACCCTTGATGTACTGCTTTCCCAATTTGGAACCAGTCCATTGTTTCATGTCCAGTTCTGTTTTATTTTTTCTTCATCTGCACACAGGTTTCTAAGGAGGCAAATAAGGTGATCTGGTATTCCCAACTCTTTAAGACTTTTCCACAGTTTGTTGCAATCCACACTGTCTAAGGCTTTAATGTAGTTAATGAAGTAGAAATAGATGTTTTTCTGAAATTCCCTTGATTTTTCTATGATCCAACGGATGTTGGCAATTTGATCTCTGGTTCTTATGCCTTTTTAAAATCCAGCTTGAACATCTGGAAGTTCTTGGTTCATGTACTGTTGAAGCCTAGCTTGAAGGATTTTGAGCATTACCTTGCTAGCATGTGAAATGAGTGCAGTTGNGGCTTAACCAAACTCCCACGGATAATTTGAGTTTTGAACGAATACAAACAATCGTATGGTAAATCTAAAACTAAAACTAAAAACATTCACAGACTTCAGCTGAAGTGTTTTCAGTTGAGAGCCATAGGATCATTTCATAGTACTAGGTCAAAGTGTTTTTGAAGAATAAAACAAAACACAAAGCCATTAAGTAGGATGTTAAATAGTATGCATAGTGTGTCCTGTTTTGAATATATGAACAAGGAAAAGTCTGAAGAGAAGTCATTAAAATGTTATCAGTGGTTAATTCTGGGTTGTGCGATTAACACTGACTTTTATTTTCTGTTCTTAATTGTTCATATTTTCTGATTTTTTTTTTTTTTTGGAACTGAGCATGCATTACTTTTGTAACCAGAAGGTTAATAAAACAACTGAAATGAAGAGATGAGACAAAAAGGGCTAGGGTGAAAAACTGGGGTACAGACACAAGACATCAAAAGATACGAATGAAAAGTTTCATGTTAAAGACATTCAAATAAGGTGACAGTTTTTAATTAGAATGGTTTGCACCCTTAGCATTTCTTGAGTTCAGAGGGAAGAAATACTTTTCAATGAAAATAAAGATCTTTGTAAAAACCAGGCTTTCATTTATTCTTTCTCTATGCTTAAGATTTTCTGTCCTCCATTTATTATTAACCAGTTATATTTCCCGAGTAACTATTCTATGCCTAGTCCTGCTTCAGATACTTTATCAGATTCAATATCAGGAACAGGGATAATATGCTTTACAGTTAAATATGAGGAATTTCAGTCATGGGTGGTTAATTGAGGGCTTTATTTCTCTTCTGTTTTATTGTGCTTTGGATCATTTTATTGCTCATTAGCCTGTTTTCTGGAGTGTGGATAAGTGAAAAGATACAGACACAAGATTAAGTGTCATCAGTTCAGTCACATACTGGTCAAATGAGGGTCTTGCAGAGAAATTACAGTGAGTCCCCTGACACGTTAGCTGCTCGTTTTTGGCCAGAAATGTGTATGTGTTGATCAGATGGTTTATGGATTAACAGATAGAGTGGTTTAATGGCTTTTCCCCTTAGTCAGCAGTTCACATGGAAACACTAAAGCGTATAATGACAGAAATGAAGTGGTTTTCTGGTTAGCAGTCATCAGATTTAGAACCTTATTCTTAGCCTCTGTAGTAGAGAGCTAGTTCCTGCGAACATTCCTTTTTCAATCCTTCTTCCCATCAGTAAAAATAACAGTCCTAATTTTCAGGGATGCCATCTTATATCTGCTGTTCATTTAGTACAGAGTCCTGTTTATGAATAGTGTTAATGAGTCTGACTTCTTTCATAACATTTCTGACCTAGTACCTGGAAAGAATATAGGTTTTCAGCTCAGACAAATTCCTGGTAGGTCTAGAAGCATTTTAATTTATTTAAGGGGAGACGTTGATTTCATGTGGGGGGACAGTAGTTAATTTGCAAGTCTGTGGTGAGGCTTTAAATGCTGCCATTAAGCTTGACAGAGTAGTTGATGGCATTTGGTCACATTTTGTTCTCCCAGAAGCCTCTGGCTGACTTAAAAATAAATCATTACAGACAGACCATTAAACTTTATGAACTGTGAATGTGCTTAATAGTCCAGTATAATAAAATGCTCTAAGTTTCTCCATGGGCCATTGCTTTTACCTGAGGTTCTCTGCGCATTTCAAATACACTGACCATCTAAAAGATGATTATATGACTGCATGGTCAAGGCCTTTTAAAAACATTTGACTATGTTTGACCTAATGATAAGGTGAGATTAAAACTTTGGTAGTATTTATGAGTGTTAAATCTAATGAATTTTTGGTTCTGGTCCGTGTCTAATTAAAACAACTTCTGACTGCATAAATGCTATCTATAGTCCTTGAAAATGATAAAAGATTTTCTTTTTAAAAAAATTTACAGCATTAAAAAAAAAAAGCAACTCTAGTTTTCCCTAAAAGTAAGAACAGTGACTGACCTGAATTGTTTCACCCATATACACACAGCTACATAAGTTCTCATTTTATAAAACTTCTGCAAAAAAAATGGAAGGGAATTCATCCTGATGGTTAGTAACTGAATTTGCACTGTGGTTCCAGTTCTTAAGCTGCTTGACAGTGATTTACAGATTTCATCTCTAAAATAAGAATGATGCCAGGATCATTGATTATCTCACGTAACGCAAAGCCACAAAAGCAAACTTATAATTACTGAACAAATATGAAAATGCACTGCTATTGTTTTTGCTGATATTTGCATGCTGCTGCTGCTGCTAAGTCGCTTCAGTTGTGTCCAACTCTGTGCAACCCCATAGATGGCAGCACCTGCTAATTGCTTATAATACTGTAAAATCTATGGGTTTGGCATAGGCTGTCTGGCTATCAAATAATTTCACAAAAAACTTAGTATGATTTCTCTGTTCACTGGAAGTGGCATAGATGAAGAATCACTGGAACTTAAGAATTTGAAAATATCAAAGAAGCAGCCTCATTTTCTTTCTTTTTTCTCTCCATTTCTGTCTTTCGCTTAAAAAAATACCCCTTACCCACAAACCCTCTTTATCAAGTCAGCATGTGGGTGAGTGACCATATTATGACCAACTGACCAAAGGCCACCAAAAACATATCTGTAGTCAAAAAATGTTGTCTAGTAGTAGAGAAGAAGCATGTACACATGGTTACCCCGGGTGTCTCACAAGGAGAGTTAGACAAAAACTTTTGGGAATTAGAGTTAGCCAGTGGGTGGTCTTGGTAGGGATTGGTCAGAATTTGGAAAATAAGTGAGCTGTGGTCTTATCTTGAAATACATGGTGTGAATGAGCTGCTGCTAATATATTTGGGCTAAGATAGTTCATCTTGCATGCCACAGTTGAGTATAATTTACCCGTTTCATAAGTTGTGGTAGAAGTTTGCAAGCTGTGACTTTTGTTTCAACTCTTGGTTACCCTTTCGTGAGCCTGAGCTGAAGGAAAGGCCATGATCTCTGGGACATGCTCAACCCAGAGTCCTACGCCTGCTGATCAGAGGGTTGTTCAGACAATGTTGTCTACAGTTGAATTAGTCCCTTGTGTTTCTTTAGTTGCAGGATGAGTTGCTGAATTATCCAATATGACATTGACTGCATGGCAGCGTTTAAAACTCTGGAGACCATATTCTTCATACTTGCAAAACAGGCAAAACTGTAAGGATTCTAACTGAAATGCAAAGCATGCTTATATGTTCCATAATCTATTTAGATACTCCCTTACATTGGGTATCGATTGATTAGCTCTGCCAGTGTCTGAATAATTAATCGTCCACCTGATGGTTTGTTAGGACTAAGATTTTTGAGATTATCATGATTTAAAATGGAGCCTTCTACTAGCAATTTATAATCTTGAGCCAGCAGAGACGCAAGAAAAAAACCAAGAGGATGTGGCACAAAGCCATGAAAAGCACTGCAAGATAATCAGTGGTTTCTGCCTCTGGAGAGGTTTGGTTTGGAATGTATTGGATGAAAGCTGTATCTACCTTATATAGTCTTCAGTTTTGGTACTAAAAAGCCCTGGGCATCATCACTCAGTCACAGCTGACTTTTTGTGCGGGTATCAGGGGTACCTGTCAATTACTTCCTTGTAGTACTGTAGTCTAGGGTACATGGCACACTCCTTTACTTAGGTTCTTCTGGGGTTTCTTCTAGGAGATTTAGTTTCTGATCTTAAGCTGATGGCAGGGGCCTTTAGGTGAATCCGAGGAGAAAACAGATACCCTTTAGTATGACATAATTAAATGGCTCTGGTTAATGCATTATAATAACTAACAGTATTAGAGTGGAGGAGGGGGGAATTCTATATTGAGCAAAAATACATAATTGTTTTTGTAAGGACTTAGTCATAGATTTTCCTAGATCTAGAACATGATATGGACTATGAAGATCTTGAAAAATCTCCAGGCCTTCAATATGTCCCAAAAGTATGTCATAAATGTTACTAGTTGACATATATGCTTTAATATAGAGGCAGACATATTTTGTACACAGTCATTGTGTCATCTTTTATATGAACATATTTACGCTTCTATGTTAAAACATATTATTGAAGCATATTTATATTAATTCACTTGACTTGTATATAATTAATCTTGGAAGGCTGAACTGCTCTTTTGAATGACACTTTTAGAATAGAATTTCTTATCTAGAAACATAACATGTCCCATTTGAGTAAATGTTGAAGACTATGCAAAGAGACTGACCACTCAGTCTTAGAAGAACCTAAACTTTTACCCAAACTGCTTCTTTGTCTCTTTTTTAATTTGTAGGAATTTAATTAGATTCTTAAAAACTTCATAAGCATCATTCACATCAATTTTTAAACACCATATTTATGTTAACTCTCACTTAGACATAATTAATCTTGGAAGGCTGAAGTGAATATGTTTAGGCTTTGTTGTTCAGTTGCTCAGTCATGTCTGACTCTTTGTGACCCCATATACTGCAGCATGGCAAACTTCCCTGTCCTTCACTATCTCCTGGAGCTTGCTCAAACTCATGTCCATTGAGTCGGTGATGCCATCTAACCATCTCATCCTCTGTTGTCCCCTTCTCTTCCCACCTTCAATCTTTCCTAGCATCAGGGTCTTTTTCAGTGAATCAGTTCTTCCCATCAGGTGGCCAAAGTACTGGAGCTTCAGCTTCAGCATCATTCCTTCCAGTTAATATTCAAGACTGACTGGTTTGATCTCCTTGCAGTCCAAGGGACTCTCAAGAGTCTTCTCCAGCACCACAGCTCAAAAGCATCAGTTCTTTGGCTCTCAGCCTTCTTTACAGTCCTACTCTCACATATGAATATAACTACTGGAAAAACCATAGCTTTGGCTAGACAGACCTTTGTCAGCAAAGTAATGTCTCTGCTTTTGAACACGCTATTTGTCATAGCCTTTCTTCCAAGGAGCAAGAGTCTTTTAATTTCATGGCTGCAGTCACCATCTGCAATGATTTGGAGCCTAAGAGAATAAAGTCTCTCACTGGTTCCTTTGTTTTCCCATCTATTTGCCATGAGTGGCGGGATAAGATGCCATGATCTTCGTTTTTTGAATGTTGCATTTTAAGCCAGCTTCTTCACTCTCCTCTTTCACTTTCATCAAGAGGCTCTTTAGTTCCTCTTTGCTTTCTGCCATAAGGGTGGTGTCATTTGCATACCTGAGGTTATTGATGTTTCTCCTGGAAATCTTAATTCCAGCTTGAGTTTCATCCAGCCTGGCATTTCACATGATGTACTCTGCATATAAATATTCAGAGTTAAATAAGCAGGGTGGCAATATACCCTTGATGTACTGCTTTCCCAATTTGGAACCAGTCCATTGTTTCATGTCCAGTTCTGTTTTATTTTTTCTTCATCTGCACACAGGTTTCTAAGGAGGCAAATAAGGTGATCTGGTATTCCCAACTCTTTAAGACTTTTCCACAGTTTGTTGCAATCCACACTGTCTAAGGCTTTAATGTAGTTAATGAAGTAGAAATAGATGTTTTTCTGAAATTCCCTTGATTTTTCTATGATCCAACGGATGTTGGCAATTTGATCTCTGGTTCTTATGCCTTTTTAAAATCCAGCTTGAACATCTGGAAGTTCTTGGTTCATGTACTGTTGAAGCCTAGCTTGAAGGATTTTGAGCATTACCTTGCTAGCATGTGAAATGAGTGCAGTTGTGCAATAGTTTGAACATTTTTGGCATTGCCCTATTTTGGGGTTGTAATGAAAACTGACCTTTTCCAGTCCTGTGGTCACTGTTGAGTTTTCCAAATTTGCAGGCATATTGAGTGCAGCACTTTCACAGCATCATCTTTTAGGATTTGAAATAGCTCAGCTGAAATTCCATCACCTCCACTAGCTTTGTTCATAGTGATGCTTCCTAAGGCCCACTTGACTTTGCATTCCAAGAGTGTGTTTAGCTCTAAGTGAGTGAGCACACCATCATGGTTATCCAGGTCATTAAGATCTTTTTTGTACAGTTCTTCTGTGTATTCTTGCCACCTTAATATCTTCTGCTTCTATTGGGTCCATACAATTTCTATCCTTCATTATACCCATCTTTGCATGAAATGTTCCCTTGGTATCTCTAATGTATAGACTATTCTTGAGTAATATTTGTTTTGATTGAAAAATACCAAAAAATTCATGCGTGGTTGATATTCTTGAGCAGAGAACCCATATCTTGATCCTAATGGTTTTAAAAGTTAACTTTTCATTTCATTTCTTTCTTCCTTGGTTGCTATCCAAGTCCTAATGTTTGTTATTTCCTAAAGTGACAGTTTTAGCAGAGCTTGAAGTTTTGTTCCTATAATAGCACGAAACCATTAAAGAAATAAGTTCAGTTTCATCTTGGCATTTATTTGTGATTGGGAGACTATTATTGGAAGGCAGGCTCACATTTGTCTAAGTTATCATCTAATTAATATGACATAAGCTTTCTGAGGCACTATTTTTCTACACCATTGGTCTCTCAATTTTTAAATTGTGCGTCTGTCAGCAAAATATTTTGAAAATGTCTTTCTGTAAAATGAGTGTGTATCTTTTCAAATTGTGTATGTGTAATATTGTCATTCTGTTATATTAAAGATTAAGAAAGTCTTAATTTCTAATTTTGAAATTAAAAATAGAAATTTTATTCATTGAAGACATTTTCTGGGATATACAGCCCCGTTTGGGAAACTACAGTCTTATATTTCTCCTTCTTAATAATTTTTCTGCCCTCATTTCTTCAGGATGCATCTCATGCCTAGATTTTAACACAGTGGAGCAGTAACTCTGTTGAAGGGAGAATCTGAGGGGAGATGCCTGAGAAGCCTAATTTGAAAGAACTCACGTCCATGATTCCAATGCAAGCCCCCTGGATTGCAATTCTTACCACCTCAGCCATATCCATATCATGAAAATTGTAAATAATGCTGCTAGGAATATTGGGGTGCATGCATGAATTAGTATTTTTGTTTGAAATAAACAGGGATGAATTATTTAAAGAAAAATTCCTAATGTATGCTTACTTTATTGATCACAGTCTCAGTAACCTAAGCAATATTTCTGAGAGAGTGTTCTAACAGTAGTCCCAAGAGGAAGCCCTGAAAAAACAGTTCGGTGGCCTGATTCATTTGGGAAATAGTTCCTTCTTGTCCCTTCTTTTGGAAGTAACCAGGCAATAGAGATTGTGAGACATCCTGCAGTAAACAACACTTTGACCTTCGTTTAACCCAGTGTTTCTTAAACTTCTTTGGCTTGGAACCCTTCATTTATATAAAATTTGTTAGTGTAAAGCTGGTGTTTGTTGAAATATACTTTGGGAAATGCTAGAGTAAAATGTAATTTCTATCTGTGCATGCATGGTTGCTCAGTTGTGTCTGACTCTTTGTTACCCTATGGACTGTAGCCCAACAGGCTCTTCTGTCTATAGGATTTCCCAGGGAAGAATATTGGAGATAGTTGCTATTTACACACACACACACACACACACACGCACGCACGCACGCACGCACGCATGCGCGACTTGGAGGAGGCAGCATGGCTGGGACATGAATGGACAGGGTGCCATACCTTCTCCCAAGGTGAAAGGCAAGGACTCTGTCAATGAATACACAACAGAAAGCAGAGAAAATGAGACTGAAAAGAGAGAAAACCTTGAGCTCCCCCTAGAGGTACATGTCTAGTCATCACTATTGTGGCAGGAAAGTTGAAAATACAATTCTTTGAGGCTTGCATATCATAGATAATAGTGGAAGTTTCAATTAATCTCTCATTTAAAAAGTAAACAGAGTAGTTATCCTTTAATAATAGTGCTTATTTGAATTTTGATGTTAATTTTTCAATGGCAGTATTTATACATAGCTACTCCTACATGGGACTATGAACCAGTCAGCACCCGCATCATTTTTGGGTAGGAAACAGTCACATATGGTCAGTGCAGAAGACCAATCTGTAAATACTACATTTTGCCTAGATATGAGTTTCGCTAACATGACTTTTATGAAGTGTTCAGAGGCAAACACCTTATCTTGTTTCCCCAAAGTGAGCCACAGAAGGATTTTCCTATTTATTTCCTTCTATTTGAGAAATGGCAGGCCCTTCTCTTAAATGTTATGACATTAAGAGATGCTTTCCTCTTAGTATTTCTGCAGTACTTATAATTCCTCTGAGACCGTTTTTGAACTGTGGCTGTTCTAAATTTGTGCCTAAATGCTTTGTTCTCTACTTTGTGTGTTTGTGAGGAAGGTGGGCTGAACCTTAAGAGGTGGTCCCTTGTTGCGTCCCACCTTTCCCACGCTGTGATTTAGAGAAGGTCCTGTAACTTCTCAGGGCCTCAGAGTTTTATGTATTTATAATGAGATGCTGCAGTCGCCCAAGCTGAACTCATGCTATCAGTCATGCTAATGGAAAGACAACTCCACATGGATAGCAAAACGAAGCACATTTATCCCCAATTGTCCAGGGAGGGTGCCAAGGGTAGGCAAAGTCACAATATAATCATGGCACTTCTCCATAGAGATATAATTTTCTCAGAGATTTAGGAGGAGGCAATATTATTTTTATATTAAAGCATAGACAGTTTTGTTTGAGAGCAACTTGAAAAGACATGAATTTTTCAACACAAAACCTATGAATTTTGAAGCTACCAATAACCCCCCAGGATATGCATTCAATTCTCTTTACAGTTAGGAGTTATTTCAAGAAAATGGCTTGAGAAGTCCTGACCTGGACCCACGGAGCTGAGGGTAACACTAGTGGAACCTGAGAGCTGAGTTCTCGCATGATCATGCTGTCATCTTCTCAGGCTCCTTCTGGGTCAGGTGTCCAGGCTACTGGTCTCCCTGTACCCCAGGGGTGTGCACGTGCTTGGTTGCCCATTGTATATGACTCTTGCGACTGCATAGACTGTGGTCTGCCAGGCTCCTCTGTCCTGGGATCCTCCAGGCAAGAATATTGGAGTGGGTTACCATTTCCTGCTCCAGGGGATTTTCCCAACCCAGGAATCGAACTCGGGCCTCCTGCATTGCAGACAGATTCTTTACCGACTGAGCTATGAAGGAAGCCCTACCCAAGAGGGTGGTCACATCTATTAAATGAATTACTATGTGCAGGCCCTGTGCCAAGTCCTTTACACACTACTTCAGTTAATATTCTTGGGTCAAATTAATTATAAAGTAATCATCCCATTTTACAGATGAGAAAACCAAAACAGAGATTTTAAGTTATTTGCCCCGTCAGCAAGTGCGAGTCAGAAAAGGAAAACGTGATCTCTTTAGCCATTTAGGGTGACATTTCCCCTCCGATGGCCTGGGAAGGCGGATGAGACTGCCCCCTAGAGTTGAAGAGGTGGGAGTGCAGGAAAAGGAGTGGCGCTGGAAATACCCCTACTGTCCGACACTGAATTTAACAGCCCAAACCTTATAAGCCATGGTATATCATGACCACATTATCAAGATGCCTTTTCAGAATCTAGGAGATTCCATTGTGTACGGTTTGACCCAAGTCATGTTTCAAACAGATTATCACTTTGCCCATTTGTAGGGGAGCATATTACTATAATGAACGCCAAGGTCAATGTAGAGAAGGTCCCAGATAGATAAAGTGCCTGGAGGTTTTTAGATCTTTTATGCTGCTAAGATTTAAAAATAGGGAACGAAGACATATTAGTTCAATTTAAGAAGCATATATTAGACATAAATAGGAGTAGCAGCATAAGATATCCCAGCTTTCTGCAGGGCTGACCCTACTGCAGTGGTTCTTCAAGAAGCAGACACCAAGATTGGTGTGTTAATGCATCATTTATTGACACAGTTCTCTTTGCTTAGCACTCTGACTGTTGGCCTGATGAGGGGAAATTGTGAGAAATTTTGCTTGCTTTAGAAGTCTTGGTTCCTAATCTGGCTGTCCCTTTGCCTCTGTTAATGCTGTGTGTGGATCCAGGTTTGAAAATATTTGTTTTAGGAAGGGAACCCCAAATGAGGAGCTTAATGTCATCTCATCTCCCAAGTCCTACTTGTATGGGTGTAGTCAGATCCAGACACTGCTTAGCAGAGTTCTAGGCAGGATATTCAGTGAATGATCCATGCCTTATTCAAACTCTCAGTTAAGCCTCTTAGATTTCCATTAGCCTTTAGGAGACTAGAATAACCTAAACTGTAATTAATCCTAAATATGAGATACAAAGGCATATTTTTCCTTTTAATTTTTCTCTCACCAGCAAAGAATTTTAAACTATAGCTACAGTTCTTAAGTGTTTGTATTTTGAACTGGCAAAGAGTAGAGAATATTGTGAATCATCAGCAGGTTGACATATTAGAATATTTTTGTGAGAACATTAAAAACATCCACAATACAGCTTTTTCATTTATCCTATGTCAGCTATTGCTGAGAGTCATTCAGTATCATAATCCATAATACTTTTCTACTCTATAAAGGACTTTAAAATAACACAAATTATGTCCTGTGACATCTATCTTCTATGATACTGGTGTTATCATCACCACTTTTTGAGCATATAGAAATTTAGAAAAGATAGGTGACTTGCCTAACTTCTTACAATAGTAGACATAGGGAGGAAAACCATATAGTTTCACAATGAGTTCAGGGTTTTGCCATTAAGCAGTTTGGTTTTCTGCTGTTTTATTTTCAGTTTGGGTTAATAGGTATATTGGTTGCTACTTACATTTGATTGTAGCATCTGGCTTGATGTTCTTGATGGCCTTCCAGCTGGCCATGGGCAGTCAAATAGCTATAATGCCAGGCAGCTAATGTAAGTAAGTGTGGTGTTGGGTGTCAGAATAGATAGTGGTGAAAACTGTAGCAGGTTGGAGAGAATACAGTCCTTAAAAGAGAATGCCTCGTTTATCTCCACTGTGTATGCTGGGTTAGCATTGCCAAAACTGAAATTTTAAAAAATTATTAATTGACTCACTTAACTTTTAATCAAATTATTTAATTTAAATGTATTTGACACAAAACATTGTATAAATTTAAGGTGTACAGTGTTAATTTGATACACATATATTTATATGATATGATTGCCACTGTAGCAATAATTAGCACAATCAAATTGCCAACATCTGTTGGATCATTGAAAAAGCAAGAGTTCCAGAAAAAATATCTATTTCTGCTTTATTGACTATGCCAAAGCCTTTGACTATGTGGATCACAACAAACTGTGTAAAATGCTGAAAGAGATGGGAATACCAGACCACCTGACCTGCCTCTTGAGAAATCTGTATGCAGGTCAGGAAGCATCAGTTAGACCTGGACATGGAACAACAAACTGGTTCCAAATAGGGAAAGGAGTACGTCAAGGCTGTATACCGTCACCCTGCTTATTTAACTTATATGCAGAGTACATCATGAGAAATGCTGGGCTGGATGAAGCACAAGCTGGAATCAAGATTGCTGGGAGAAATATCCATAACCTCAGATATTCAGGTGACACCACCCTTATGGCAGAAAGTGAAGAAGAACTAAAGAGCCTCTTGATAAAAGTGAAAGAGGAGAGTGAAAAAGTTGGCTTAAAGCTCAACATTCAGAAAACTAAGATGATGGCATCTGATCCCATCACTTCATGGCAAATAGATGGGGAAACAGTGGCAGGCTTTATACTTATGGGCTCCAAGATCACGGCAGATGGTGACTACAGCCATGAAGTTTAAAGCTGCTTACTCCTTGGAAAGAAAGTTATGACCAACGTAGATAGAATATTAAAAAGCAGAGACATTACTTTGCCAACAAATGTCTGTCTAGTCAAGGCTATGGTTTTTCCAGTAGTCATGTATGGTTGTGAGAGTTGGACTATAAAGAAAGCCGAGCACCGAAGAATTGATGCTTTTGAACTGTGGTGTTGGAGAAGACTCTTGAGAGTCTCTTGGACTGCAAGGAGATCCAGCCAGTCCATCCTAAAGGAAATCAGTCCTGAATACTAATTGGAAAGACTGATGTTGAAGCTGAAACTTCAATACTTTGGCCACCTGGTGCAAAGAGCTGACTCATTTGAAAAGACCCTGATGCTGGGAAAGATCGAAGGCAGGAGGAGAAGGGGATGACCGAGGATGAGATGGCTGGATGGTTTCATGGACTCGATGGACGTGAGTCTGAGTGAACTCTGGGAGATGGTGATGAACAGGGAGGCCTGGTGTGCAGTGATTCATGGGGTCGCAAAGAGTCGGACATGACTGAGCGACTGCACTGAACTGATTCTGACAAGTGTGAAATGACCTCATTGTGGTTTTCATTTGTGTCTCCCTGATGATCAGTGATGTTGTGCATCTTTTCATGTGCCTGTTGGCCATCTTTGTATCTTCTTTGGAGAAATGTCTATCCAGAGACTTTGAACATTTTTAATTGGATTTAAGAAAAAATTGAATTGTGTGACATCTTTATATAATTTAGGTGTTAGCCCCTTATCAGATATCTAATTTACAAGTATCTTTTCCCTTTTAATAGGTGACCTTTTCATTTCACTGATGATTTCCTTTGCTGTGCCAAAGCTTTTTCTTTTAATGTGGTCCCATTTGTTTATTTTTGCTTTGGTTGCCCTCGCCTGAGGTGACAGATCCAAAAAAATGTTGCTAAGACCACTGTCAAAGAGCTTACTGCCTATGTTTTCTTCCAGAACTTTTGTGGTCTCAGGTCTTACATTTAAGTCTTTAATGTATTTTTATTTTTGTAGATAGTATATAAAATGGTCTAGTTTTATTCTTTTGCATATAGCTGTCCAAGTTTCCCAACATCATTTATTAAAGACTGTCTTTTCCCCATTGTTTAGTCTTGCCTTGTTTGTTGAAGATTAATTGACCATATAAGCATGGGTTTATTTCTGTGCTTTTTACTATGTTCCATTGATCTGTGTGTATGTTTTTGTCCTAATACACAACCGTGTTATTTTGATTACTGAGGGGGGCTTGACTGGTGGCTCAGATGGTAAAGTGTCTGCCTACAATGCCAGAGACCTGGGTTCAATTCCTGGGTCAGGAAGATCCCCTGGAGAAGGCAATGGTACCCCACTCCAGTACTCTTGCCTGGAAAATCCCATGGACAGAGGAGCCTGGTAGGCTACAGTCCATGGGGTCGCAAAGAGTCGGACATGACTGAGCGATGTAGGTTGTAACATAGTTTGAAATCAGGAAGTTGCAAATACCTCCAGTTTTGTTCTTCTTTCTCAGGATTGCTTTGATTATTCAATGTCTTTTGTGATTCCATACAAATTTTAAGGATATTCTAGTTCTATGAAAAATGTCATTGGTATTTTGATAGGGATTCCATTGATCTATAGATTACTTTGCTTAGTGTGCTGTGCTAAACTTAGTCGCTCATTCGTGTCCGACTCTTCGCGACCCCATTTGGTTAGTAGCCCCGGTTTAAAGATGAAAAACTCTGTCTCAGAAAGGTTCAATGACTTGACCAAGGTCCTGTGGCCAGTCAGTGGAATTTAATTCAAACTCAGATTTTTTGATTCTTAAGTGCCATCATATTGTATAGTGTCATTTTGAAGAAAGGATTATACCCAGTGTTTCCTAAGCCATGCAACTAAGTCAAGCAAACTAAACCAATTAAAATAAGAAATGAAGACTGTTTTATGTAATTAAGATGATATAAGACATTTAACAGACAAAGCAGGGGCACATTGGTCATAAATTAGTTGGGCACTAAATGCCACATACTTCCTAGAATAAGCAGAGAAATGAGTTCTGCAAATGCTGGCGAGGGCAACAACCTCATCTTGTTTGAATAGAGATGTATGGCTTATAATAGGTGAGAACATCATGCCTTCAGCAGTATCCGTGATACTGATGTTGAATGACCATTGGTGGAAGCAAGGTCAAGCTTTGTGTTAATGTGGAATATTGACTTATGTCATGTTTTGCATGAATTCAATGCCTGCTTTGTGTTTCAGTATATGAATTCTCCTTGAAGTATTCAACCAGTTCACTCTTCACAAATACTGAGAATTTAGTATCTATTGATATATATTTTGGTCTCCAATATGTTTTTGCTGTAAGTAATCATTCTACAATGAAATTTACCATCTATAGACCTTCATTTAAATTCTAAAGTTTGATATCCTATTAGTCACTGCACATTGGATTTGTGAAAAGTTAAGTCTAAATACCTCATTTTTGACAATCAGTGTCTGCCACGATGTTCCATCTCCGTATATATGGCTGACTAATAAGATAAGAGCCAAGATCTGTAGTTGAACCTCTTCCAAGTACTGATTGTGCTTCCAAGTACACACTTATGCCTGAACTGATGCCAAAACTGCCTCCAAACATGTAGAAGCCTGCTGAAATTAACATAACTGGAAAATAGGGAAGAATCGAACAATTATCTTCGTACTTTCCCCATTTGAATCAGCTTTATCTGTCTTCGGTGGTCATATATTTGCTATTAAATATTTTGCTATTAACATACTCACAGATTTTAAAGTCTGTGGTGGGACAGCTTGTATATATGTTCTTAATTGGATGTGTTTAATTTCAAAAGACATTAATAAAGCTAAGTCGAAATAGATATTTTATGCCTCCTGATTTTTAAGTTTGGCTAATAGTTTTTACATCACACAAGCATGCACAGTTAGCAAGATGCAGGGAAAAAAGAGTTTGAAACTAATAACCTTGGAAGAAATTCCAGACTAAGTACTCTGGGCTTCCCTGATGGCTCAGATGGTAAAGGATCCACCTGTAATGCAGGAGACTTGGGTTCAATCCCTGGCTTGGGACGATCCCCAGGAGAAGGGAACGGCTACCCACTCCAGTGTTCTTGCCTAGAGAATCCTATGGACAGAGGAGCCTGCTGGGCTAAAGTCCACAAGGTCTCAAAAAGTTGGACATGACTGAGCGACTTTCACTTCACTTCACATTGGGGATTGCCAACAAGGCTCTTCTGTGATAAAAATCACTGGATTATCATTTTAGACTTTGCCTTCATATGAGTTATTAGTATAATTAATGTGAAAACTAGAGTCAGACATCCTGGAATGTGAAGTCAAGTGGGGCTTAGGAAGCATCACTATGAACAAAGCTAGTGGAGGTGATGAACTCCAGTTGAGCTATTTCAAATCCTAAAAGATGATGCTGTGAAAGTGCTGCACTCAATATGCCAGCAAATTTGGAAAACTCAGCAGTGGCCACAGGACTGGAAATGTCACTTTTCATGCCAATCCCAAAGAAAGGCAATGCCAAAGAATGTTCAAACTACCACAGAATTGTACTCATCTCACACGCTAGTAAAGTAGTGCTCAAAATTCTCCAAGCCAGGCTTCAGTAACATGTGAACCATGAACTTCCAGATGTTCAAGCTGGTTTTAGAAAAGGCAGAGGAACCAGAGATCAAATTGCCAACATCCATTGGATCATGGAAAAAGCAAGAGAGTTCCAAAAAAACATCTATTTCTGCTTTATTGACTATGCCAAAGCGTTTGACTGTGTGAACCACAACAAACTGGAAAATTCTGAAAGAAATGGGCATACCAGACCACCTGAGCTGCCTCTTGAGAAACCTGTATGCAGGTCAGGAAGCAACAGTTAGAACTGGACATGGCACAACAGACTGGTTCCAAATAGGAAAAGGAGTACGTCAAGGCTGTATATTGTCACCCTGCTTAATTAACTTATATGCAGAGTACATCATGAGAAACGCTGGACTGGAAGAAGCACAAGCTGGAATCAAGACTGCCGGGAGAAATATCCATAACCTCAGATATTCAGGTGACACCACCCTTATGTTAGAAAATGAAGAAGAACTAGAGAGCCTCTTGATGAAAGTGAAAGAGAAGAGTTAAAAAGTTGGCTTAAAGCTCAACATTCAGAAAACAAAGATCATGGAGTCTGGTCCCATCACTTCATGGGAAATAGATGGGGAAACAGTGGCAGACTTTGTTCTTTGGGGCTCCAAAATCACTGCATATAGTGACTGCAGCCATAAAATTAAAAGCCGCTTACTCCTTGGAAGGAAAGTTATGACCAACCTAGACACCACATTCAAAAGCAGAGACATTCCTTTGCCAACAAAGGTCCATCTAGTCAAGGCTATGGTTTTTCCAGTAGTCATGTATGGATGCGAGATTTGGACTATAAAGAAAGCTGAGCACCGAAGAATTGATGCTTTTGAACTGTGGTGTTGGAGAAGACTCTTGAGAATCCCTTGGACTGCAAGGAGATCTAACCAGTCCATCCTAAAGAAGATCAGTCCTGAATATTCATTGGAAGGACTGATGTTGAAGCTGAAACTTCAATACTTTGGCTACCTGATGTGAGGAACTGACTCATTAGAAAAGACCCTGATGCTGGGAAAGATTGAAGGCAAGAGGAGAAGGGGGACGATAGAGGATGAGACGGTTGGATGGCATCACTGACTTTATGGACATGAGTTTGAGTAAGCTCCAAGAGTTGTTGATGGACAGGGAGGCCTGGCGTGCTGCAGTCCACAGGGTCACAGAGAGTCAGATATGACTAACTGAACTGAATGTGATAACTTATTTAAATTTGTGGTAAATATGTTAAATGTTACAGAAGGGTGAAGTTGATAGTAAACACTCCACTCCTTTTGAACATTCTTGTGTGGCAATTCTATGTGTTGACAGATTTTTCTTTTGTCCTTCAGAAATTGTCTATGACTATAGAAATATCCATTAGTAGTCACATTGGTATGTACTATATATTTATCATATGTATCTATAGACATATTTACCTTATAAATATCCATCCTTGTTTCTTCATAAATGGTATAATATTCTCAGTTGTCCCATGACTTGCCTTTTTTTTCATGGAACAGTCAACTTTAACATATTTTTCTATTATTATGGACGTGGCCAATGCATAGACTGAGAGTTCCGTGTCCTTGCGACTATCTAAGGGTGAATTATGGCTAGGAAGTGTGTTTGGATCCCACAGACTTCTGGACAGCACTGCGCTCTTACTTCCTGGTAGACTTGTGTACCACCTAATTAAAAAAAAATACAAAACTTAAAAAATCCTACCAGGCTAGTCTTAAACAGCCGGTCAAATTTGAAAAGGTTTGTTTTCATGCATAGTTGAGCAAAATTTGGATCCAATTTTCCAGTAGTGTCTGTGTGACCTTGAGAAAGTTACCTAACTTTCCTATGCCCCAGTTTGTTTTAACTGTAAAATGGGGATAATAGTAGTACCTATTTCCTAGATTGTGAGGATTAAGTAGTATGTTGTAAAGTAATCATCATCATTTCTGACACTTAGTAAGTGCTCAGTAAATACTAGATGTTATTATTATTGAGTCTGAGGGGGTATTTTAGCTTTGTTTACAATTTCTGAAAATTCCAATAGGAGATTATCTTCTGTGAATATTAATATGAGTGCTTTAAACCATTGGCTCTCAAGGGCCACTTTTAAAAAATCAAATTAGACTAGTTCTTTCATGCCAATCAAACCTGAGAAAGCTGTTTTCATGTAAAGCTATCAGCTTACTAATAAGTGTTATAAAATCTATATATCACATTTTATATATTTCAAAGCTAAGGAGAAATTAAACAGTATCTTCAGAAGACAAGAACTAAAAGAAAAATCTTAAAGTTTAAAATACTGAAATTCATGAACCTAGTTAATGAAAGTTTAAGGGATGCCAATGGCTGTTTTCAGAACTATGAAGATAATTGGAAGAAATGAACATGAGAGAATAATCAGATTATTCACTGGAGAGAGATAAGAAAGAAACTGTGTAGTGGACGTGACTGCAGATGAGGCTACCAGGAGAGGCTGAAGCATCTCTGGGACACTGTCGGACATATTTGGGCATGTTTTTATGCACACATATGCATGCACGCACACACACGCAAAACGATTTCTTGCTGGACATCTCCCCTTGCCTCTCAGATCCTCTCCACCCTCCTCTGTGCCTGTGCGGGCTGTGCTCACAGGCTCCCCAATGGCAGGCAGTGGTAAGAGGCTGGAGACTGGAGAGTTCAGATGTTCATTTTCCTGGCTCCTTCTCTGCCTGCACTTATTTGGTGCTTGTGATTGGTACAGCTGCTGCTGTTCTCGGAGATAGATCTTCTTTATTTCCTCAGAGTGGTTTCATAATTATTTTGTTTATTTATTCATTGCTTCATTGTCTGTTTGCCTCAAAATCTAAGTCCCAAGAAGGCAGGGACCATATTGATGTGTTCACTCCAGTATCTCCAGGCTGGCTCAGAGTAGGTGCTCAATAAATGACTGTTGCATAAATGCATGGGAACACACAGATTCGTTACCAGTGTAACCAATGCTCTTTATCAGTACTCTCCATTCTTAATCTGTCTGACATTGCTGACTACTTATGGTCTCTCCAACTAGAATGTAAACTTTCAGAGAGCAAATATATCATGCTGAAAAAATATCTCCCACAGTGCTTAGGGTCACATGGAATGGATATTAAGCTTCCAAGAGATACCTATTGATAGGTTGACTAATAGCGTATGCTGTATTATTAGAATTATTAAATAAATATTTATTGAACCCCTACTATGTGTCAGGTATTATTCTAGGCTTCCTGGATGTTTCAGTGAACAAAACAAAGATTCCTGTCCTCACAGGGGGAGAGTATATTTAAACAGATAATATATATTAACATAAAAACTAGTAAAATATGTACTATGTTAGTAGGTAGGGAACTGTAAGGTAAGTACTGTGGAAAAATTAAAAAGCAGTAGAGCATGCTAGGGAAGATGGTGTGGGCAGGTTCTAGGATTGTGTGGGAAGCAGGTTGTGGTCATCAATAGCATAATTAGGGAAGGTCTCATTGAGAAGATTGGAGCAAAGATACGAGGAAGGTGAAAGAGTTGGGCAAGCTAGTACCTTGGGAAGGGGTTTCCAAGCCCTGAGAACAGCTAGTACGATGCTCTAAAGCAGGCATGTGTTCAAGGGTCAGCACAGAGGCCTATTTGGCTGGAACAGAGTGTACTAGGCGATGAGGTCTGAGAAGTAACGGGAAGGGCCTGCAGACCACCATTGTGAAGACCAGGGCTTTCCCTCTGAGGACCTGGGGAGCTGTTGCAGAGTTTTGAGCAGCAGTGTGACATGATCTGACTTCTGTGTTAGAAGCATTAATTGCTTTTTTGTTTATGTGAGGGGCTGTGGTAGAACCCAGAAGAGACGCATGGCAGCTCAGACAGGGAGATGGCAGCTGGTGAGGCATGCTCAAACTTGGTGTGTTCTGAAGGTTTCTGCAGTTACTTTACAATCGTGTTGAGCGACATGTTGGATCTCTGATCGGAAAGAGAGGACTAGGAAACCATCGTTGGGGTAAATTTTTGTGGGTGGCAGTTGTGACTAGCTCCTGGAAATGGAATCAGAGTAACTCCTTGGGGAGGCTTGGAAAGAGTATCTGAAGAGGTATGTCCAAAAGTTAAGCCCACCTCTGGGATTCTCTCACAAAATAAACTACTGGAAACTGTTTCTCTGAGCTGTTCTGCCTTTTGGGGATAAGACTGCCAATGAATGCTTGGGGGAGAAAAGGTATGCTGTGCAAAATGATGATCTCTTTTTCATTTTGGGGAAATACATGCAAGTTAATATGATACTTTCTAACTTAATGGGTGAATAGCATCTTCTTAGGTAATCTCAGTTCAGTTCAGTTGCTCAGTTGTATTCGACTCTTTGCGACCCCATGAACTGCAGCATGCCAGGCCTCCCTGTCTGTCACCAACTCCCAGAGTCCACCCAAACCCATGTTCATTGAGTCGATGATGCCATCCAACCATCTCGTCCTCTGTCATCCCCTTCTCCTTCTGCCCTCAATCTTTCCCAGCATCAGGGTCTTTTCCAATGAGTCAGCTCTTCGCATCAGGTGGCCCAAGTATTGGAGTTTCACCTTCAACATCAGTCCTGCTGCTGCTGCTGCTGAGTC
>SJYV01015341.1:256724-270761 GCA_006410875.1 Neotragus pygmaeus | reverse complement strand
GTGGGTTGCCATTTCGTTCTCCAATGCATGAAAGGGAAAAGTGAAAGTGAAGTCGCTCAGTCATGTCTAACTCTTCGCGACCCCATGGACTGCAGCCTACCAGGCTCCTCCATCCATGGGAATTTCCAGGCAAGAGTACTAGAGTGGGGTGCCATTGCCTTCTCCGAACATTAGTCCTAGGGTTCCTTAAACTTTAGCAGTTCAAAAAAAAAAAAAAAGATTTTTTAAAACTTTCATTTGAATATTCAAATTTGAAATTGCCTCTTTTTTTTGGTTTGTTTTTAGTTTAATGGAAATATAGGTAGTATTTTGTTTGGTCTATAGTATTTTCATATGTCATAATATGTTGACTTTATTGAAAATCCAAAAACAGAAAAAAAAGAATGTTGGTTCCCTTGGTGTAATACTGAAAAACCAAATGTTAGATTTGACGCACTGGGTCAGTGGATGCTTTGTTTCTAAGGCTGAGTTGTTGCATTAAAACATGGATCTGTAACAGAAATGGTGACCTCTCCCAATAACTTTTGTATCAAGAGACAGCATGAAAATATTTTCCAGTGAGAATATTTGTTGTGAAGAGGTGTAAGCTACCCCTGGAGACAAGGCATTCGTTTTATAATGATTCTTGATGATCTATCATGTGGCAGGTGCTGCTCTAGGCATGGGAGACACATCAGTGAACAAAACAACTCCTGCTCAGTGGCCTGACATTCCGGGAAGGGAGATAGGAAGACATGTATATAATGTCAGACAGTTATTAATAGCTAAGTATTCTGCGGAAATAAAGCGTGTAAATAAACAGGATATACATCAGAGAGGGTGCTTAAGGAAAGTCCCCATAAGGGGGCAATGTTAAAGCAGAAGCTGGAATGCTGTAGAGCCACGCTGGGCACGTGGCTGGGGCGTGGGCCTTTCCCCCGAGACAGCCGAGGACACAGTGCCGGGTGGAGTCTCACAGATCTCAGTGTTACACCCAGGTCTGTCAGCCACTGCATGTGGAATGACTCTCTGCTTTAGCCCACTGCTTCGGTCAGGGCTGCAGTGGATATTTCCTGCAGAGTGAGTTGGCTGTGGGCATGTTGATATGGCCAGTGACTCAACAAGGCAGGCATTCTTGAACTTACATAAAATATTGGGACCCTTGATAACTGCCTCTCCTCTGCTCAGTCTGTCTTGGTGGTGCCTCTTTTAAATGTTGATTTATTCTCCTGCACTGGGTCTCAGTTGCAGCTTGCAGTATCTCTTAGTTGCAGGCCTGTGCAGTCTAGTTCCCTGACCAAGAGTTGAACCCCAGATCCCCTGGATTGCTCAAAATCTTAGCCACTGGACCACCAAAGGAAGTCCTGATGGTGCCTCTTTTAAATGTCTCTTCCATTCATCTGTACTTTTCCAGGCTCACAATGATCATTTAGCTAGGTCCTCAGCAATTCAAACCTAAATTGAAACTGAACACATTGATTTGCAATTTTCCGGCCTTCTAAGGATGGGGTTGTGAAGAATTTCATCCTGCTTTCCTGGTGTGTCTTCTGGAGCCACAAAGACAATGGCCTTTATTATTATTATTTTTTTAACCCAGCAGTTCAGGTATTTGCAAATAGCTATTGTAATATTCCTTTTAGCATTTTGTTTTCCAGGTTGAATCTCTCAGTTCTCTCAATAGTTTATTTATGAGATGGTCTCCACCTTCCTTGTCTCTTTGTTGCCCATTTTATGCACATTTTTGAGTGTTAAAAATCCTTTAAAAATGTCCTGCTTAGAACTGAATATGCAGTCTGGATACACTCTGCTGGTCTCAGGATAAAACGACTAAAATCCCCTATCATCCGAGTACTATACTTCCGTGATCTGAACACTATACTTTTAATCACTGAAGTCAAACATTGCATCATTTTGTTTAGCATCTGTATCTTATTATTAATTCATGCATAGCCTGTAAGCAATCTAAGTCTCAACAGCGAGATGGAAGTAAGTTAAATATACAAAGCTGTGTCTTTAGGCAAATTATATTTAACCTCTCAGAGTCCCAGTTTTCCTAATTATAAAATTATACACATAATCTAATTTCTTACTTGGTTGTTGTAATAAGATTAAACATGAAAGTGTGAGACTGTTAAGTGGCATTCAGCAATGTTATCTCCTTTCTACTAATACTACTCTTAATTTTACTTGCACTACTTAATCCATTTTTTAGGATCAAACTCTCCTGTCAATTAATGTAGGAAAAGGAGAAAGATAAAAATCATCCCACACTTTCAGGTTATGTATACTTCCCAGTGACCCCTAGAGTGACCCCTATGTGACAGGTAGACCTGGCACAGTAAGCCCTCAATAAATACATATTTGTTGAATGATTTTATNCATAAGGGTGGTGTCATCTGCATATCTGAGGTTATTGATATTTCTCCCAGCAATCTTGATTCCAGCTTGTGTTTCTGCCTGCCCAGCATTTCTCATGATGTACTCTGCATATAAGTTAAATAAGCAGGGTCTATACACTCCTATAACACAAGACTCTTAAACAAATACTTAATACCATTCCCCTAAATTTTGGGTGCTAATCAATCTAACAGTACATAAAGGAGGCTTCCACTTGAATAGTTATTTTTTAATGTAGAGAATATTTATTTGATGTGTAATTAAATAACATTAAATCATCATATAATTCAAGGCTTAATTATATACAAACTAGTCAATTTTCCAAATATTTCATTTAGAAAATTAAGAATGGTATTTAGTGTAATTCTGATGTTAATTCACAAATTTTTATCTCCAAGTAACTGGACAAAATTTTGTCAAGTACAGTTTCATGAGCTGCTTCTTTTAGAATGTTTCCCTTTCTCTATACCCCCAATTCTTGATAATTTTCTGCTTTTCCTTTACAAATAATATCAAAAGATACAAAAAAAATCTGCTAAATAAAAACTTTTAATTTTGCAAAATAATTCATTCCTATTTTTATAAAACTGAAAAACTCATAAAATACAATAAATAAAATGTCTAAAGGAACAAGTCTCCACTATGCCGTGAGATGCATTATCAACAGGTGTTGAATATCTTGTAAATTTTTTAAAAGTCTCTTTGTATGTCATTTCTGTAACCTTCACTGGTCCACATATTTCATTCATTGCATGTGTAGAGATAGTTTTTTCTTTTAGCTTTTCTCTAACTCTGGTTACTGCAGTTTTAAGAGCTAATAAGCAAATCTAGGCAATCAGTCTTAGGACATGAGGTGGTCATCTGTCCTTCAGGTACACTATAAAAAAAGCCCACTGCAATTGCTTTTGCCTCTACATTCTCAGTCTATGTGCTAATTTCTCTATGCCAGTCCCCTTCTCTGTTTAAATGACACTGTCAAATGAGTTCATCAACAACTTCACCTTTTGGCAATGTAATAAATTGAGGCTGAGTATAGCCTGAAAAAAACTCCTGGCTACATGGAAGTCATTGATTTTGTGTTACTTCATCTATCACATTACACATTATCAAACATCCCTGCTGGCTGTAGCAGCCTATGACTCTGTCATTCAACAATTTTATATCTACTGTGTGAAAAATTTATGAACTTTTGCAGTATATTTGCATATCTCTGTTTTTGCTGTTGCTATCTCCAAAAGTATAATGTTAAATCAATACAGAATATGGCCTGAATCCTCTGTGTAGGCCTATGATTTGATATTTATAATGCTGTGCTATCTAATGACTTAGGTCATGTTTAAATAATTTAATTGGGATTGTGAAGAATATTGGGGCAAGCAAAACTTTGGTGGTACTTATATAAACTGAAAAATTACCAATGTTAAAAATTTGAGGTGTGGAAGAGGATTATATTTTTCTTACTTTTAGTGTGACCTAAGCTGCAGTTTGAATGATGCCATCTTTTTCTGATGACATAAATTCTACATCCTTTTTTATTATTAATTTTGGAGCATAAAAACTGTCTTCAATTTGGAAAAACAGGGCAGTGAACATAGGGTTCTTGAAGTTAGTCAGTCATTAGAGAGTGCACAGAAAGTATATTAAGTGAATTAAGAGAATCATGTATACTCTGTGGAACTCTGTTGACTAGTTTATGTGCTAACTTCTGTATACTTGAAGCAAATAAAATAATCTGCATACTTTAAGTTGTAATGGAGAACTTAAATCTGTTAGGTAATTAGAATAGTGAAACAGGGTCCCAGATGGCAGTGAGAGAAAGTGGTGAATAGAAGAATCATGTGGAAGGTAAATAAATAAAAGGAAAAAGCCTGTGAAAGGGACAAGAAAGAAAAAAGCCCACACAAGAAAAGGCATAGAGTGGAGTAAAAATCTCTGCCAAAAAGACACACCCAGGAACACCCCTTTCCCAGACTGGCCTTGAACATACACCCTATTTATCCAATTATTTGAATTTTGATTTTAACCATTGACATTAATTCACACAATACTTCTATAACAAAAGTTATTGTATAATTGGTATAAATGTTGCCTAAAAATTAATATTTTACTCTGAATTGCTAATAATTTTTAGATCTTTTCTCTAGTTTGCATAATTTCAAGGAACAATATATTTTGTAGGTTTGCTGCTACTGCTGCTAAGTTGCATCAGTCGTGTCTGACTCTGCACAACCCCATAGATGGCAGCCCACCAGGCTCCCCCATCCCTGAGATTCTACAGGCAAGAACACTGGAGTGGGTTGTAATTTCCTTCTCCTAAATCTTGTAGGTTTAGATTGTCTTAAAACATTAACATTATATCACAGCAGTAAGAATAGTGGGATTTTGAGTTAGAAAACCCTGAATTTAAATTACAATCTCTCAGTTTCTAGCTTTTTAATCTTAGGATCATTACATAACCTCTATATCTTATTCAATACTGTGAGATTAAAATAGAAACTTGTATGTAGAACCCTTGGTTCACTTACAGAAAATGCTCAGATCATGATGGGGCTGATTAGAACAATGATGAAGATGAGGATGCAAACACCTCATAATCCAGATATTCAGAATCAAACTCACATTCTTGTCTCCCAAACCCATTCCTCATGGTAACTTCAGTATATCATTTACTCATTTAATATACATGGGACATTTATTTAATACTTATTTAAATTTTATCAACTGTGGCACTAAGTTTTGGTTACACAATGCAATTATGGACTGTAAACAAAAGTGTAATAAAGTGTAATAAGGGAACTAGATATTATTAAAGCAAACATAGACATAAATAAATAGTTGTAAATTAGAGTAAATCCTAAGGAAAAACAAAATAAGTTATCTTAACATAAGAAATTTACATTGGATGAGGAGGGAAGAAATCTTTGAAAAAAGCAACATGCAAGAAAACACATGAAGGTATGAGAAAGGGGTTCTGAGGAGAGAAGATTGTGTTTGGAGTTCTTCCAGAGAGGCCAGTGTGTTAGAGATACCAGAGAGGGAAAGATATGGTTCAATCAAGCCCATGCTAATATCCCTGGACCTCACAAGTGTGATTGAAATGAGGTAAGAGCAGCAGAGGCCAGAGAGTGCAGAAGTTCATTTTGTTTCAAGCCAGGTATTATCATTATACTACTGAAGTTGAAAAAACTAAACAACAACCAAAAATCCTAACTGCCATGTGAAGAACTGATTATCCATTCTAAGGACCAAAAAGATTATCCAATTCTGTGGCTGCCTTTCCATTGCACTAGTATTGCACCCTTAGGCTCAATTCTTCAGTTCTAGTCTGCTAGATTATGTTCTTAAAGAGTGCTTGCCTATAACATCACCACTCCTTCCTTCTCCTAATCAAAGCTATCCTATACATGGTTACCAAAATGATTATTTTAAAGCAACTCAGATCTTTATTATCTAGTTCAGAATAAGCCCTTGGAAGCTTTTTGGACTCCTCATTATGATAACTATAATCTGTTTACTATCTCTCAAGCAGTCTTCCACCACTCCCTTTATCAAATGCTTCACTCACTTTGGACAATTTGTTAATCCATGCATCTACACAACACTGGTGGGAAACTCTGCTTTATTTTTTGTTTTGCTTTGTTCCCAGCTGCTCCAGCTCAAATGTGATCTGCTCTTTATAACTTAATTTGTTGGTCCTGAAGCAATGAAGTAATTTCTCTTTTTTATTTTTCCATAGTACTTACCTTTCTCATAACAAATCTAAAGGTGTTACATTAAATTTATTGAATTTTTGTTCAATTTAGTATGGCATAGTCACCTTTGAATCTTCAATGTCTACTGCTATGCCTTGAGCCTATTTGTTTATTAACATCTATTTAGCATGAAAATGTATTTTATTACAGAAATAAATAGATTAATTCTGTGCATTTTCAGCTATACAATAGATTTTGTGAGATTACGTATTAAAAACATATTTCTCCTTCCATTTTTGGGATGTAGGTTGCTAGCAAGCCAAAAATAAATGTGTCTCAAGATAAAATATTGTCAATTCTAAGTGTATAATAATATATGTGAAGTGCTAAAATGGTTTAAAATGTATAAAATCTAATACTTTAGTAAGTAGCATCATAGTATTAATATTTGTCTAAGCAATATGCTTTAAAATATGTGCTGATTTTTTCTACATTGTTTTAAAAATAGGTGCAAAATATCAGTTAGCTTTTTTTCAGCTATTTTATTCTTTACTTTCTCTGAGTGTCAGAATGTCTATCAGTTTGCTCATTATAATTCACTACATGACTAACTTGCCTTATCTAATACACAGTCTGCATATGGTGATGGTATTTGTGGGAAATGCATTGAAAAAAATTCTGAATTGCCCTCCCACCTTTATGCCACTGCTGCTGCTAAGTCGCTTCAGTCATGTCTGACTCTGTGCAACCCCACAGATGGCAGCCCATCAGGCTCCCCTGTCCCTGGGATTCTCCAGGCAAGAATACTAGAGTGGGTTGCCATTTCCTTCTCCAATGCATGAAACTGAAAAATGAAAGTGAAGTCTTTCAGTCGTGTCTGACTCTTAGCGATTTNGGCAGCCCATCAGGCTCCCCTGTCCCTGGGATTCTCCAGGCAAGAATACTAGAGTGGGTTGCCATTTCCTTCTCCAATGCATGAAACTGAAAAATGAAAGTGAAGTCTTTCAGTCGTGTCTGACTCTTAGCGATTTCATGGACTGCAGCCCACCAGGCTCCTCCATCCATGGCATTTTCCAAGCAAGAGTACTGGAGTGGGGTGCCATTGCCTTCTCCGCCTTATGCCACAGAGTCCTTTAAATAACATGATGGCCAGAGCTAAAGAACAATACACCAGATGTTCACCCTCAGAAATCAACAAAGAAAAAAAAATTAAAAATATGTTCAGTAATAAAATCTCCATTTATGTTCAAATGATCATTATGAAAATTAATAGTAACCCCATTATAGGAAAATGGTTCAAACAGAGACACAACAGACAACTTCACATTTTAGATGGAAACCATGCATTGTGCAATCTCAGGACATGGGTTAGAAAATCGATAGCTGGGAATGTAGTATAGATGCCATAGGCAGAAAAAGTAGGAATAAAAATCTAGAGAATTTGTACCTCAAAATATGATACTTAATATCAATTTAGATGTTGAAAGAAAGTACAAAATGGAAATACTGTGACCCAAAGCATGAATTTTTAAGCAGAAATATGTTTTTCCAGTAGTCATGTATAGATGTGAGAGTTGGACTGTGAAGAAAGCTGAGCACCGAAGAACTGATNGAAGATCTTTTTTGTATAGTTCTTCTGTGTATTCTTGCTACCTCTTCTTAATATCTTCTGCTTCTGTTAGTTCCGTACCATTTCTGTCATTTATCGAGCCCATCTTTGCATGAAATATTCCCTTGGTATGTCTAATTTTCTTGAAGAGATCTCTCTTGATCTCTATAGATCTCATTCTATTGTTTTCCTCTATTTCTTTGCATTAGTAAATGATAAATAAAAGGATTACCACTTGCAGGATTTTAATTCAGCCAGGCTGCTAGAGAGTCATTTATTGCCTTGGAATGTATAATTATTTAAATGACACATAAGAATGTTGAAAAAATTAATGTTCCTCTCCAAAGACCAATTAACTCCTTTTTTTCATTCGGGCTAAATATTTGTTCAGAGCTTTGGGTTCCTTATAAGAGAGAAGGTGGTAATAAAATAACAATATAATCATCTCATCTTTTTTTTTTTTTTTTTGATTTACTAATAGCACTGTAAGACCTGAGGAAGAAATATNCCTTTTTTTCATTCGGGCTAAATATTTGTTCAGAGCTTTGGGTTCCTTATAAGAGAGAAGGTGGTAATAAAATAACAATATAATCATCTCATCTTTTTTTTTTTTTTTTTTTGATTTACTAATAGCACTGTAAGACCTGAGGAAGAAATATAATATTCAGGATGGGTCCTGGTACACTTAGAAGAATTCCTGTAGGGAATAGATGCTGCCAAACCGAATGTAAGGAGTCACAGATGACATGTATAGTTTTGGAAAATATATGAATTTGCATAGCGCCTTGACAGATACATGACAGCTAAACCTGACATACTTTTATAACCGAGAATGACAAATGTGCCAGTGTGAATTTTAATCCTGATTCCTTGGAATATTGTAATTTTCCATATTGGTGGTATGCAGTTTGTAACATAAGGTGGAGAGCTCTTCCTATCAGAAATAAGGGATTCTTGTGTCTTGGTGTCTTTTCCTGTGTGGGTGTAGAGTGCCTGTGTTGGATAATCTGAGACTGTTCAGTTCACAAAGAGTCCAAAACAGGAAGAATCTATGGGCATTTTCAGTTTTCTTAGACATGTCCAGATCATTTAACTACAGGGAAAAGTTACAGTTCAACTTAAAACACGAACTTCACAAAAACACCATCAAAATACTCAGCATTGAGAAGCCAACTGTTAAGAAATTCAAGCACACTAAAAAGGCATATAAAAATATATATATATAAAGCCTACATAATTCACTGAGAATGTCAGACTTGTGAGGCTCACAGTGAATATACATGAAAGGCAATACTCTGAAATCCAAAGGGAGGCTTGATGCAAATTACAGTTGATATGGTTTATTTACCAATGTGGATATTTAGTGAATCAATCATGCCATGCTCATCCATTCAGCTGTTTCAAAGTTTTGCCTGTGTGCACTGCAAATCTCAACCATGAACTGCTGAAGGAGTAATCTGTGAAGCTTCACCATCAAATGGAGTTTTCTACAGGAAAGTTCAGATTACACTTTTATTGTCTTTTATTTTCGTCAGACCTCAGTCTAGTGATAGCCTCAGGAAATAAGTGGGGTTTACCCATACAATGCTTCTGGACCCAGAGATCCTTAGGAAATATTATTCTGACCATTGATTCCAATCCCCAAATGGTCTAATGACTGAGTGTTATGTTGTTTATTTGGTTTTTGTGGAATAAAAGTGCCCTGGAAACACTGGCTAGAAATCATTAGCTTGGAGAAGTCATGAGCACTGGCTTTCTCCATGTCTCAATGAGTGTGTGTTGCTGATCACACCAAGATAGGTCTGTGGGCACCCAAACAGTCTCTCCTATTCCCGTTGGGACATTTGTCATCCTCCTGCTCTTCTTCTTCAGTTTGTGGGTCAGGCTACATGGATGAGGAGTCAGCAGGACAGAGCTAGTCCCACTGACCTTGGTTCATTCACCTGTTAAATCCTGGCCCACCAGCCACATCCCTCTGACTGTTCCAGTTCCCTTATTGTCTCCAATGTGCCTCCTTCTTAATAAATATCTACTTGGGCACCAGTTGGAAAGTATATATATTCAAGGCTCAAATCAAGGTTTGTCAATTCTGGTGTAGTAATTGATGGGGAAAAAACACGATTGGAAGGGGGGTGTTGAATAATGGGATTGCTAGGGCTTCCCAGGTAGTATTACTGGTAAAGAGTCCCCTTGCCAGTGCAGAAGATGTGGGTTCAGTCTCTGGGTTGGGAAGATCCCCTGGAGGAGGGCATGACAACTTGCTTCAGTATTCTTGCCTGGAATATTCTGTGGACAGAGGAGCCTGGTGGGCTACAGTCTATGGGGCCACAAAGAGTTGGATGCAACTGAGCATACACGATGGTAGGTTAGCAAAAGCTGTGCAGATAGGGGGAGAGAGAGGCACTGGTGTGCGCAGACACAGTTTTTTTCAGGACAGGCCTCGTATTGCAGTCAGATGTCAGCTCTTTCAAGGGTGGTGGCAACACTTGACTCATTTTAAATTACAGGCATCCCTGATTTTTATGCCCAAAGACACTTTCTCCCATGTGCTTCAGGAAGGCCAGATGGNCTTTCAGGACAGGCCTCGTATTGCAGTCAGATGTCAGCTCTTTCAAGGGTGGTGGCAACACTTGACTCATTTTAAATTACAGGCATCCCTGATTTTTATGCCCAAAGACACTTTCTCCCGTGTGCTTCAGGAAGCCAGATGGCCTTGTCTTGGCTAATCAGTGGATCACAGGGCTCTGGAGAGCAAGCCAAGGCCTCTGGCTTTAGCTAATTAACAGAAGCTTCAAATCAGAGGCAAGAATTAAGCAATCAACTCCTTTCTCTAATTCTTATACATTTTGGAAGTGTGCCCATGATTAGCTTGGTCTGAAAAACCTCAAAATAGGAAAGAAAAGTCACTTGAGCTAAGTAGGAATGATAGGAAAACTCTCACATGACCTTGGAAAGAGATCTTAAATGAAATACCTAATTAGGGCATGATAAATAAAAACAGAGTAAAATCCATAGTACTTTTTTTTATAGGGGAAATGTTGATTTCTATTGTGGAGGTTGTGCAAGGTTTTAAGAGTTAGGTGAAATCTAGTGGCCTCTGATTAAGTTGCAATTTAACATTCAACACAATTTTGAGACAAATAAAGCTACTATCAAGAAGATCTTTTAAAGGATGCAAAGATGCTTGTTTTATTGTTGTTAAAATAGAGTGCTTCATAAAGACATTTCTCTTTTTTTCAGTCCTTTTGTGTTTATTATTTCTATACACACAGCATCTAAGAGTGATTGACACACAGGTGAATACTTAAAATATTTGGAAATTGTTTGAGAAAAATGAATGGCAGATTCAGAACATGACTGTGGTATTGTTGCTTTGGGGTTATTGCATGAGAAGCTGTTGAACTGTTTATTAATTTGTTTGCTAAATGAATAATTGTCAACCTTCTATTATGCACCTCTTTTATAGGTTCTGGAGATAGAACAGTGAATAAAAGACAAAAATCGTTTTTTTTAGGACATGTCTAATCATGCCCTAATTAGGTATTTCATTCTTGTCCTTTGGTAGCTGACCGGGTCCTATGAATCTTTCAGTTTGTGAAGATGATTGATACTGGCATGTCATTTCTTCTAATAGGATATATCTCTTTCAGTTGGATAGCAGTATGATGGTTAAAGGCAAAAAACTCCCCCCAAAACAAAAAACCCAACTGCTCTTTGGACTTACAATCCAAGCATGTACATCTTCCTCATTTTCCGTCTCCTTGCTTTACCTCTGCTACCTTACTTTATAGGGTAAAGTCTCTATTTCCTGGGTCAGTGTTCATTTTAGTGAGGCCAGTGGGTAGAGAGCAGAGAGACGATGTAAATCTGTAGCCACATGATTTGTCACCTCTGCTGGCCTGGAAAGAGTCAGTTGGTGAGAAAAAAATAAAGTTACAATATCCAAAGTGCTCTCTGCTATCCATGCTCAAACTAATTTTTGTTTGCTACAAAACCCCAAATCTCTCTTTTATCATGCAGCCTCTGTCCATAGCACAACTTTCTGACAAAATCCTCCCAGACTTTTTCCTAAAGTGGTAGAAGCTCTGCTGCTGCTAAGTCTCTTCAGTCGTGACCGACTCTGTGCGACCCCACAGACGGCAGCCCACCAGGCTCCCCCGTCCCTGGGATTCTCCAGGCAAGAACACTGGAGTGGGTTGCCATTTCCTTCTCCAGTGCATGAAAGGGAAAAGTGAAAGGGAAGTCGCTCAGTCGTGTCCGACTTTTCGCGACCCCATGGACTGCAGCCCACCAGGCTCCTCCATCCATGGGATTTTCCAGGCAAGAGTACTGGAGTGGGTTGCTATTGCCTTCTCTAAATCTTTGTAGCTATAAGCATGTTTGAGTGAGTGAGTGAAGTCGCTCAGTCGTGTCCGACTTTTCGCGACCCTATNGGAAGTCGCTCAGTCGTGTCCGACTTTTCGCGACCCCATGGACTGCAGCCCACCAGGCTCCTCCATCCATGGGATTTTCCAGGCAAGAGTACTGGAGTGGGTTGCTATTGCCTTCTCTAAATCTTTGTAGCTATAAGCATGTTTGAGTGAGTGAGTGAAGTCGCTCAGTCGTGTCCGACTTTTCGCGACCCTATGGACTGCAGCCCACCAGGCTCCTCCATCCACGGGGTTTTCCAGGCAGGAGCACTGGAGTGGGGTTGCCATTGTTGAAGTTCTAGGCTTGTGCTGTTCAATGGATAACTACATGGGGTATTGGACATTTGAAATGTGTTGAGGAAAAAAATTTTACATTTTATTTGATTTTAATTTAACACTGATAATTCAGAGTTGGAACTATCTTAGGAATGTTTGGATCTACACGGTATCTTGGTGAATCTACTTTTCCAACTGTTGATTTTATGAAATCTAAATACATATTAAGTAATTCCAATGAAAATTTTGTGTTCAAATTGACACACAAGTGTTAAATAGAGACCAGATTTCAAAGACTTAGTACAAAAACTGTAAATTATCTCATATATAATGTTAAAAATATGGAGTACATATTGAAATGATATTTTTTATATATTGGATTAAATAACATAACTTAAAAATGAATTTCTCTTTTTTCACTTTTTAAGTAAGTCTACCAGAAAACTTGAACTGCATAAATGGCTTGCATTATATTTTTATTAGATAGTGTTTTATAGGCCAACCGTAGTTCCTCCTCTAATTAATTTGTCTGTTACAACTTCCAGGGGTGACAATGTAGTAGGCAAGTTGCACATGGGGGAAAGGTTTGGTGTCAAAAATAGCTTTACTTACATAGTCTGGATGAACAGGAGAATGATGGTACATTTAAAAGGAGTGAGTATATAAAGGGAAGGAGCTGTTTGCGGGTAGAAACTGAACATCTTGAATTGGGCATGTTAGCTTTGAAGTGCTGGCAGCCATGAAGTCAAGTACAAATGGAAACCTAGAGCTGTGCTCTTTGATACAGGAGTGACTTTGTTGTTCAGTAGCTCAGTCATGTCTGACTTTATGACCCCATGGACGCTAGACTTCCCTGTCCTTCACCATCTCCTGGAGCTTGCTCAAACTCATGCCCATTGAGTTAGTGATGCATCCAACCATCTCATCCTCTGTTGTCCCCTTCTCCTCCTACCTTTAATCTTTCCCAGCACCAGGGTCTTTTCCAGTGAGTCAACTCTTCACATCAGTTGGCCAAAGTATTGTAGCTTTAGCATCAGTGCTTCTAGTGAATATTCAGGATTGATTTCCTTTAGGATTAACTGGTTTGATCTCCTTGCTATCCAAGGGACTCTCAAGAGTCTTCCCCAATACCATAGTTCAAAAGCATCAATTCTTCAGCATTCAGCCTTCTTTATAGTCCAAATGTCGTATCCATACATGACTACTGGAAAAACCATAGTTTTGACTAGACAGACCTTTGTTGGCAAAGTGATGTCTCACACTGTCTGTCTGTCATAATTTTTCTTCCAAGGAGCAAACATCATTTAATTTCATGTCTGCAGTCACAGTCTAAAGTGATTTTTGAGGCCCAAGAAAAGAAAGTCTGTCACTGTTTCCCCATCTATTTGCCTTGAAGTGATGGGACCAAATGCCATGATCTTAGTTTTTTGAATGCTGAGTTTTAAGCCAGCTTTTTCACTCTCCTCTTTTAACTTCATCAAGAGGCTATTTGCTTCCTGCCGTTAAGGTGGTGTCATCTGCATATCTGAGGTTATTGGTATTTTTCCCCGCAATCTTGATTCCAGCTTGTGCTTCACCCAACTTGGCATTTCCACTAGCCATCATATTCACATTTTAAAAAATATTTTATTTTAAAAAATTATTTATTTTAATTGGAGGCGAATTACTTTACAAT
>SJYV01015341.1:231619-254432 GCA_006410875.1 Neotragus pygmaeus | reverse complement strand
GATGAACATTGGGGTACATGTGTCTCTTTCAATTCTGGTTTCCTCAGTGTGTATGCCCAGCAGTGGGGTTGCTGGGTCATAAGGCAGCTCTATTTCCAGTTTTTTAAGGAATCTCCACACTGTTCTCCATAGTGGCTCTTCTAGTTTGCATTGCCACCCATATTTACATTTTAACTTATGTGCTCAGCAGTCACATGTGACTAGTGATGACCATTTTGGACAAGGCAAATCAGAGCACTTCCATCATCAAAAAAAGCTTTGTTGGCCAGTTTTAGTTGGAGAGTTGGGGCTTGTTGTTGGAGAAATTTGGGATCACTGACATAGAGATGATAGTTGAAACTGGGAACTTGATAAAGCCACTGAAGTGGAGAGGGTGTAATGAGAGAGGAGAATTAGGCCCTATTGTAGGAAAACTCCCATTTTAACAGAATGAGCTGAATAAAAGAAGTGGAAAAACACCATCTTAACTTTTCTCTTCTTGTTTTGTGCAATATGAAGAAAGGGATCTATTGTATTAATTGTGAAGCTCCTTATATATAATGGCTATTGAATACTGTAAGGGACAGCATATTCACTATATAGTTTGGTGAAAGACACATTGTATTATAAACAGTGACTTCTTGTGCCAAAGCAACATGTTTAGATTGGTATTGGATTATTTCTACAAAGGAATGAATGAGATAGTTGGGCACTTAAAAGAAAAAAAAACTTTAAGTGAGTTCAGGTTTAGAGTTTAGAGAATTAACATGTTCAATAGAATCCCTTTCAAATACAATTTGCTTTAATAAGCTTTTAGTAAGAACAGGGAATAGTCACTTTATGGATGGGATTCTGAAACAAGTTTTTGTAGTGCAGGTGTTCAATTTTGGTTAAAGCAAGTGCCTTATTCTTTAGATCTAAGTAGGCAGAATCACTGACTTCTGTGGGAGTCTCAGAGCCTGGCGGGAATCTTGTCCAGACCAGGGCTACTCCCATTTCTCTAGAGATGGGATCTTTGGAAGATCTGAGGATGGCTGAAAATAGTGCTGATGTTTTCCCTAGATGTGTACACTCTCTTGAATTCATAGATTGGTTCATGAAGTTGGAGAAATATATGATTCAAAATGTAATATACTTCACCTTAATGTGAAGCACTTAATTTGAGAGTAAAAATGATAAAATTTCAAATATTATAAAACCTTCTAGTTTGACCACAGAATGTCTTTTGAAAGATCCTTGCCTGTGCAGCCCTTGGAAAATATCTCATTTGAGAGAGGATTATATCAGGACGATCTAACAGGATACATTAGATATAAAAGGAGACTTAGGTGAAACTATTCAGTGTGGCTGTTTAGTATTTTTCATTGAATTGCCAGCATATGTCTCAGTTCAGTCGCTCAGTCATGTCTGCCTCTTTGCGACCCCAGGTGTGTGCAGCACACCAGGCTTTGCGGATTCTTTACCAGCTGAGCCACCAGGGAAGCCCAGCAAATGCCTATCCCATTAAAAAAAATCTTTTTCTTTGTATTGAGGTATAGCTGATTAATAAACAATGTTGTGTCTATCCCATTTTTTTATTTAGTATAGCTGATGTTGAGCTGATCTTTCTGAGAAGTAAATTAGACTTAACAATTTAAGACTACTTATTCTCAGAAATAATTTCAAAACAAAAATGAGATTGCTTTTCTCCCCTAGAACTGTGACTTCTTGTGGCCTTGTCCCTTCTCCACTCCTGTTCTTCCAGCCCAGCAGCAACACATACGCATGAGCACAGGGGAGTCACCTTGTGTATACCTCTCTTGGGCACAGCGGTCATGAGTTTGACTCCCTTTCTAGACTTTGAGCCCCTGTTGGCTACAACGACTCCTTATTCATCTCTGTGTTCTAGCCATCTTCCAGAGAGCTGCAGTAGGCTCTCAATAATGTATTTGTTGATTCTCTACTTCAGTCCACAAAATATTTGAGGCAGCTTAGTAAGTAAATATTTATTGAGTTGTGTTTATGTTTCTAATTTTTGGTAAACAAAATATGCATCCAGTTACATTAGTTTGCTAGGACTACCATGGCAAAATACCACAGATGGAGTGGCTTAAACAACAGAAGCTTATTTTTTCATGGTACTGGAGATTAGAAGTCTGAGAGCAGGGTGTCAGCGGAATTGATTTGTTCTGAGGCCTCTCTTGTTGGCTTGCAAGTGTCTGTATTCCTTCCAAGTCCTCATATGATCTTTCTTTGTGTGTGCATGCCCCTTGATTTTTAGATTTCCTCTTTGTCTAAGGACACTAGTTAGAGCGAATTAAGGTATGCAAGAAGAGCATTGTTTTAACTTAATCACTTCTCTAAAGGCCCTCTCCCCAAACACAGTTATAGTCTAAGGTCCTCGGGATTAGGACTTCAACATGCAAATTTAGGAGGAGAGTTACAATTTAGCTAGGATATGACACCCACGATATCATTTACCATCAGGGTTTTATCTGATGAGAAATTGTTTCTGCCCGCTGTCATTTTCTAACTCAGAGAATCAAATGGTTTGTTTCAGAGACCAAAGAAATAGACTGTCTTTTATTACAAGATTAGAGAGATTGCACGCTAAGAAACAACTAGAATTAGTAGGTTGGCAACTACTGGTGCCCACCCCTCAGAACAGGTTCTCAATGGAAAATAACCAAGAGGTTATTTTCTAAGATTCTTTTCAGTTGAGTAATGGTTTAGAGCAGACATATTTACCAGAAGGAACCTGTCATCTATAAAGTACAGTGTTTTTTATGGGTATACAAAAAATATATGTTGCAATTGGCTTCCTTCTATGAAATGTAGGGCTTGAGTAATTCAAAGAACAGCTTGTTTAATCTATTTTGAATATAAAATGTAAGCATCAAAGTAGAGTTTGCTTGTTGGTAATTTTCTTCCCTGCATTGGTCATTAGCCAACATTATAATAATTTGTGTGTGTGTGTAGATATTTGTTTCCTTACATCTATTCAAAGTGACTATCTAAATGAGGCTGATAGTTGTATGCACATACAATGAACATATTTGTTTTTCTTTGAAAAAGTTACCAAGTTTGATTAAAGCTCTTCAGCTCTGAGTTGGGTGTGTGGTCCATTCTGCTGACCTGAACCAAATTGGTAACGGTTTTCTTTGCCAAGACTTTGTACCAGAGAGGCCAGTGGTTTCTTTCATCAGTCATTTAATCTTAATTTCTGCATCTCCTTTTGAAAATGTAGTCTGTTGAGTAGACAGCAAATCATGTCTCACATCCTGATGAGCAGACAGTAAATCATGTCTCTCCCATCAGTGAAGATTGGGCCAGGGATAGACAGAATGGACTAGTCAGATTCTTCTTCCTGGAAATCTGGAATTGAACTCAGAGCTTCTAGTCTCTGCTGATGCCTGAATGTAGAAACTGAGAAAGTGTAGTGGGGGCAGGGACAGATAGGGACAAAGGAGAAAGGGGCAGAGTTGAAAGGGCATCATGGTCCTTAGAGACAGAGAAATTTTCTTACTTCCTAATTCCTCATGGTAGTTTTCTGAAAGCTTGCTTTTACTTTCCTTCCTTGGGATTTATAGATATTCCTTCAGCTTGCCAATAATGCCATTTTTCTACTCAAGGTTACCTACCCTTTTTGATAGATTTTGTTAAGGTGATTATAGCAACGAGTGGTTTCATTTCACGAGTGTGTATGTGTGTTGCAGAACTATTGCTACTTATTGTTGAGTTCAGAGGTTTGATTTTCTCATTGTGGCCTCCCTTCCAAGATGTTTCAGTCATCACTGAAACATTAATAGCATTAATGTTTCACCATTAATAGCAATCGAATAAACATAAATACAGGGGTGGCTATTATTTACTACCAACTGTGTGCTGTAATCACATTTCAAATGCATTGTGTTTCTCAATGTTGACAAAATCCTAGAGGTAGGCACTTTGGAGATGGGGAAATGGAGGCTTACAGAAGTGAGAGGAAAGTCTCTTTTCTAACTACACTCTTCCTGTTTAGCATGGCTCTTGATGATTTTGTCTCTTGGTATTCATAGCTTTACACGGTATCCTCCCATGCAGTCAGGACTGGTCTGTGCTGAAGTGATAGTGTGATTTTGAGATCAGGTCGTTAAGGGAATCGCAGGGTTGATCTTATTCCCTTGGATTGCTCACTGTGGGGGGAGCTGGGCACCAAGTTTTGAGGGCACTCAAGCAGCTCTGGAGAGAGGCCAACTTGTAGAGGAACCAAGGCCTCCCACCAGGAGCCAGCACCAGCTTGTTAGCTGTGTCACTTAGCCTCTTTGGAAATAGATCTTCCTTTTCCTGGAAAGCTTTCAGATGACTGTAGCCCCAGTCAACACCTGACTGCATTGTCGTGAGGGACCCTGAGTCAGAGATGCCCAGTCAGGCTGCTCTTGAATTCTTAATGCTAGAAACTGTGAGGTACAATTAATGTTTAATGTTGTTTTAAGCCTCTTGAGTTTTGTGGTAATTTGCTAACTGCAATAGGCAAATCACATAGTTTATCTGTTTGAAACCTCTTTGTGGGTAAAAAAAAATCTTTGTGCTTCCTGTTTCACCTCATTCTTGGCTTATACCTGGTTCCTGCTTACCATGTGAATTAGTAAGCATAACTTGGGAAAATATAGCTGGGAACTCCAAGAACTGAATGAAAGAGTGAGAGGTAGTCAAGGTTAGTGACCAGTTAACATGTGCCTACTATGTAGTTGGTTACTATGTGAAAATAGGTGACAAAGCACCCTTTCATTTCTGAGAGTTCAAGGAAGATATTGAATGATAATTATTAAAAAGATCTGTGGAGGTGGAAAACTGAGGAGGAATTTCTATGAAATTAGTTTATTGCTAAGTGAAAAGGAGGCTATGCTTTGCCTTGTTTAAATAAATGGTTCTTTATTTGATTATAGAAAACCTTAGTACAAGTAAACTTTTGACATAATGAAGAAAGAGGATGAGGGAGTCAGCTGACAGTTTGCTGAACAGCAGGTTCAAAGGTCATTCTCCTTTTGGTACAAATGTAAACTCTTCAGACAACAATGGACCTAGATCCTTTTCACCATTTATTAAAATAAATTATACACATTTCTTACACTATTAGAGGAAAATTTAAGCTCAGAATATGGAAGAACTTTCCAAATTTCAGCTCATATAATAGAGGGTTAATATTCTTGTATTAAGAGAACTTATAAATCAGTAAGAGATATTCTGAACACTTTAGTATCTTAAAAGCCTAGAAAGACCAATAGTACTTTAAAAAATAAAAAATGGTTATTTCTGTTAAATAAAATGTTATTTGAAAATTGTTTTACCAAGTATAATTATGGTTGTAGTAAGATAGTTTAGTACATTTGACTATGTTATAATGAAATATTTATATTTGAGTCACTCAGGTTTATTTTACTTATATGCATTTTATAAACAAATGCATGCCTGTCAACAGTTTGATTTTTCTCACACAGCAGTCATCTCATGCTGTTGATTCTAATTCTCTCAGGAAAGCATTTCACTTCTGCTGTGCTTTGTGTCAATTCCACCTAACTACAGCTACCAGTACTCTAGAAACTGTTATCACCTGATGTCATCATAATAAAATAAAAGGTTCAGCTTAGGGGTGTGTTGGGATTTCAGAGTGAATGTCAGACAAACCTGTTCTGATTTTGATTAATCTGTCTGACCTCTCGGGTTGCCCAGAAAAAAAACATGTCTATGTATGATGGACATTGAGAACTTAGGGGATTATAATTTGTATTGGGGGCTTTCCATGATTGAGACTGGTATGCCATTTGAAAATCTAAAATGATTCCTGTCAAGATAATTAATTATCCGATAGATTCTTCATCGAGGCTGATTCGTCAATAAGCAATGTCACACAATAGCCAAAATGATGGGAAGTGTTGTGTAACCGGCTCTAACACATCTCACTGGTTTCCGTTGTCCTGTTTTGTATTGATGATACACCCATATCAAAGTCCTACTTTAAAAATGCTCTCAGTATTTCCAAACGTTTAAAGCAGAATTGAATTTTCTTCACTGCAGCAGGTTCCTCATTGTAATAGCAACTTTGTCTTGGAAGGCATCCATGTGAAGGTGGATGTCAGGCAAAGTGGCAAGAGAGGGTGGAAAACTTTCAAAAAGACAAGCCCCGGGAGGCTAGATGAGTTGGCTGAACTTGGACTTGAGTTGGCTGAGCCAGCTAAACCTGAATGCTGCACCTCCAAGGATCTGCATGGTCAGATTTCCCCTAGGGCTGACATGTGTCATCTGGAGCATTTAGGGAAACAGCTATCTGGAAACAAGGCCTTTTGAAATGTCTGGTTAATTGTTAATGTTTATGANGTTGGCTGAGCCAGCTAAACCTGAATGCTGCACCTCCAAGGATCTGCATGGTCAGATTTCCCCTAGGGCTGACATGTGTCATCTGGAGCATTTAGGGAAACAGCTATCTGGAAACAAGGCCTTTTGAAATGTCTGGTTAATTGTTAATGTTTATGATCAATGGGCTGCTGTCTATGGGGTCACACAGAGTCGGACACGACTGAAGCGACTTAGCAGCAGTAGCAGTAGCAGCAGCATGATCAATAGGAAAAGCAGTTCTGAGAAAGCAGAAAAGGGAGTATTAACTCCTGTGCCCTTCCTGAGGGCTCTGAACAGGGTTGGCATCTGCTGGGGCCTTCACCCACCCAGGTGGTGCTGATGCAAGACAAGGAAATGAGAAAGGCAGTGGTTCTGGGAACAGAATCCATCTGATACGGATAGCTTCGTGCTGACAAAAACTTTATTCACATGGTTGCTGAATCTCAGGATGGAGAGGTGGATGGAGTTGCATATTCATTTGCATGGTGTTGCTTAGCACTCCCCCTTTCCCTGTTTGAACCATCATTTCCTGCTCAATAGGAGGAGGTCAAGGATTGTAGGAAGGGGCAGAGCCATCCAGCTCTGATGCTGTCTTAGGGCCTTTAAGATTGCAGAAAACTGACTTGCTGACTTTCTGTGTAGCTTTCTTTCCTCCAGACCCTGTCTATTTCCCTCATCTTTTCTTCACTTTCTTTAATATAAAATTTTAGTTTTCTACCCTATCTATGAAAGACTTAAAAAATTTAAACCTATAAATGCAACATAGATCTTTAATACTTGAGGATGTTACAGATGATTGAGTGAAGTGTTTCCTCACTTATCAGTGATATGACTATTTTTTTAAATTTTGAAATGGGTGTTCTGAGGAATGGATGGTAGAGGTTAGATGATTCTGGTTTTATGGCGTCAGCAGCCTTTCAGGCAATGTGAACATAATGAATTCTAGAAAATAGTGAGGGCCAGAAGAGGGAGAAAATGCAGTGATATGCAAGAACAAACGGAGAAGGCAATGGCACCCCACTCCAGTACTCTTGCCTGGAAAATCCTATGGATGGAGGAGCCTGGTAGGCTGCAGTCCATAGGGTCACTAAGAGTCGGGCATGACTGAGCGACTTCACTTTCGCTTTTCACTTTCATGCATTGGAGAAGGAAATGGCAACCCATTCCAGTGTTCTTGCCTGGAGAATCCCAGAGACAGTGGGGCCCCATCTATGGGGTCACACAGAGTCGGACACAACTGAAGCAACTTAGCAGGAGCAGCATGCAAGAACAAAAGGATGGGGCTGGGGACTTGGGTAGGCTTCATGGACGAGATGGGCAAGAACTTGGGTTTGTGAACAGAAACATGGGGATGGTCTTCTCTGGCTGGCTATCGTTAGCTATGGGGTGATTTTTTTTTTTTTTTATGGCAGAGAGGTAGAATAGACAATATAAAGCCATAGCAAATGCCCTTTCTTCCAGGATCCATACTATACAAAAGTCAAAGAAATGATAAACAAACAGTACCCCTCCCTGCGGGCTTCCCAGGTGGCACTAGTGGTAAAGAACCCACCTACCAATGAAGCAGACATAAGAGATGATGTGGGTTCGATCCCTGGGTCAGAGAAGGGCGGTGTTACCCTTTCCAATATTCTTGCCAGAGTCCCATGGACAGAGGAGCCTGGCGGGATACAGTCCATGGGGTCACAGAGTCAAACACAACTGAAGCAAGCTAACACATACACACCACCCCCACCCCCCGTCCCTGCAAGAAACTCCTCAAAATTTATTTTCTCCCTATACTATTTAATCACGTAACTAATGTTCACAATGTGTTACCTTTAAGGCCTAATAAGATCCTACAGGGATCTCAGAAACAAAGGAAGATTAAAATATATTAAAACAGTTTGCCAGTATAATGTAATCATACTCTGATTCACTATTAGTCATGGCTGAATATGAGGTAGGTATTTGGATGGAAACCATCGCAAACGTTCTTGATAAATAGACTTTTCTAAAATAGAGCATGCTGCTGCTGCTGCTGCTAAGTCGCTTCAGTTGTGTCTGACTCTGTGCGACCCCACAGACAGTAGCCCACCAGGCTCCCCCGTCCCTGGGATTCTCCAGGCAGGAACACTGGAGTGGGTTGCCATTTCCTTCTCCAATGCATGAAAGTGAAGTTGCTCAGTCGTGTCCGACTCTTAGCGACCCCATGGACCGCGGCCCACCAGGCTCCTATGTCCATGGGATTTTCCAGGCAAGAGTGCTGGGGTGGGGTGCCATTGCATGAATGGACTCTAAATATGAGTAGCTTATACTTCAAAAAATTGTGCCTCCTAAAGCCTGATTATAGGAAATATTGTAAAAAGCAAAGGAACATCATTGCCTTTCTACTTCATTAAGTCATTCACTTAATATGCATTGTTCTATGCTAAACGCAAGGTAGTACAGAAGACAAGACAAAATCCTTCTTAGAAGGGAGTTGAGGGAAAGCAGATAGGAAATTAAATATCTATGTACAAATTATATTTGATCTCTAAAATTCAGTGAGAGCCAAGAGAAATGAGAAAACACTGGTAGTATTAAAGACTGGGCTAAATTTGTGTCTTTTTTTTAATTGAGGTAAGTTGACTTGGTCATAAACCCTCCTGGTCTTCAAAACCAGTTGAGGGGTTGGTCTTCCTGGTTGCCAGTCCCCGGGGCTGGGGTTCCTGAAGTGAGGCTCAGGCTCCCTGCGCCATAGAGAGGACCTCTGAGTCTGAGATATCCTCTTCCTCTTCTGTGTTGCCTGCTGGAGGCGTGGGTCCTGACCAGATTGTGTCTCTGTACCTCCCATCTATCCTGATGTGGTTTTTTCCTTTATATACTTGATTGTAGGAGAGTCGTTCTGAGGTCTTCAGGTTGTTCTCAGAGGGTCATTCTGTATATAGCTGTAGTTNGGAAGAACTTAACCACTGGATCACCAGGGAAGCCCCTGCCTCAGCTCTTCTTCCCCAGCATGTCAAATTTAACTCTTGAAGGATGGACTTGTCAGTAACTGATTGCAGCAATGTCCATCTCAAGGCAGGAGAGCAGAAGAGTTCAGGTTTGAGTCAAAGACAACTGGCCAGCGTGAGAAGGGCTGGGCAGTTCTAAGCATCATTCATGTCATCTTCCCTGGGTCTAAGTCAGACGAGCATGGGAGGGAAATATGAAAACGCTGCTTGAGAGAAGTGGCTGTAAGATGTTAGGCTTACAGGGAAACCGAGTCTGGGGAGAGATGTGACAGGATGTAGTTTGTGAGTGGGGAAGAAGGCCCCTGTCTGCTTTGGTGAAAAGCACAGCAGGACTGGGTCTCATGACAGGCTGGTGACACCAGCTTCTGCATCTTCCTGGCAGCCTCCACGGCAACCTCCACAGGGGACCACACAGGCATCACATCGGCTTCCCACTGAGGCACTGGAAGAGGGAGGAGATGAGGGAAATGTAGAGCTGGAGAGACCTGTGCAACCACACACTTGCAGTCATTGAGATGACAGTGTAAGGTGTGGAGAAAAGGTGGATTGGGGTGTATACAAAGGTCCCTCAGAAGTGTGACTGGTATTGTGATCTGAGACTCCCTTGGCTTGGATGATGGGTAAGGACAGGCATAGAAGGGTGAAGACCATGAACGAACACCCCAGAAACTGTCAGAAGGTGATTGTCCTCACGAAGGAACAAAACTGACCTCTACTTGGTCAGTCTCCTCTAAATGAACTTTGCAGTTATTTCTGTCTTCCTCTGTTAAATTTACTTTCTAAATAGTTTGAACTATGTGTTATTATCATCCCTTCCAACCTGCTAAAATAAAGCATACCTATTATCTTAACACAGCCTGTTCCAATAACCCTGTTCTCTAGTTAGCACAGAATCATAGAGATCTCTCATGAGGTATTGGTAAGTGCTGTTATATAGGCGGAAACATGTATGAAATGAAGTTTCATTAAGACATATTCAGTGCGCATGAACTGTACAAAGTACTTTTCAGTGGAAGAGATGGATATTTAAGACAGAGTGTGTTTCTGACAAAATCATGCCTTATGTAAGAGTTTTATAAATGTTTCCAAAATGTGGCAAGATGTATTGAAAATGTACATAGAGAGTATTCTTTCTATGTATAAAGATTCTAGAGGAAAAACTCACTTGGAAGAAAGAATGAGAACATGTGATGGAGGTACAGTAATGATGGTGATGGTGGTCCAGCTGGGATAACCATTCATCCCTGGCATAGGCTGTGAGAGTCAGGCTGGAGGGGATCATGGCTGTCTGTCTTGAGGTCTGCTTCAGCAGTTCAGGGGCNGAAAGAATGAGAACATGTGATGGAGGTACAGTAATGATGGTGATGGTGGTCCAGCTGGGATAACCATTCATCCCTGGCATAGGCTGTGAGAGTCAGGCTGGAGGGGATCATGGCTGTCTGTCTTGAGGTCTGCTTCAGCAGTTCAGGGGCTTGGTCTCCCAGTGGCCTCATTCATTTACGACTCACAGTGAATACTTTCATCCATGAATTTATGTAAACGTGGATATAAACAGACCTCGTATGTACCCTTGTTCCATCATAGTCTTGAACCAATTATTTCATCTTTTGGAACACAACTTTTTCTTTTTCTTTTTTTTTTTTAATACGTATTTATTTATTTGGCTGCGTTGGGTCTTAGTTACCTCGCATGGGATCTTCTTTGCTTTTTTGCGGTATCTTCTTGTTGTGGGGCACGAACTCTCTAGTTGTGTTGTGCAGACGTAGCTTCTCTGGGGCACCTGGGATCTTAGTTCCCTGACCTTGGATCAAACCTTAAACCCCTGCATTCCAAGGAAGATTCTTAACCCCTGAACCACCATCTAAGTTCCACAGAGCACAACTTTCTTTACAGAGTAAACTGGAATGGAGTTACTTAATAATTGATGGTTCTGTATAGCAAATATCTACAAAGTCACAGTGGCATATAAAAATAATCATTCATTTTTCATTCGTGTGTCTGTACATGCCTGTGCTTCAGGTTATGGGTCAAGTTCACATTCCGTGTGAACTTATTCTGTGATTAGGATGAAGGGCAGAAACTAACTGGGACATGTTCTTCATTTGGTAGTGGTCAGAAACTTGGAGGGTTGAGCAGATACATTCAATGGCTCCTTTGTTTTATTTTTTATTTTTAATTGAAGGATAATTATTTAGAGTATTGCATTGGTTTCTACTAAACATCAACATGAATCAGCCATAGGTTTACCCATGTCTCGTCTCACTTGAACATCCCTCCTACCTCCCTCCCCATCTCGTCCCTCTAGGTTGTTACCAAGCCCCAGTTTGAGTTCCCTGAGTCAGACAGCAAGTTCCCATTGGCTATCTATTTTACATATGGTTATGTGTGTTTGCATGTTACTCTCTCCATACCTCCCCACCTCTCCTCCAACCCTCCCGACCCCTCCAAGCTGGGTCCATAAGTCTGTTCTTAATGTCTGTGTCTCCACTGCTGCTCTGAAAATAGGTTCATCAGTATATTCAATGGCTCTTAAAGTCTCTGCCCTCATTCCACTGGCAGGAGCAGATCACATGAACAGATCTCAAATTCACAGGGCAGAGAAACATTCTTCCTACATGGAAGTGAATATTTGCTAAATAATATAATCTACCACACTTTACTTCTTGCCCTTTTAAAGCTTTAAAAAATGTATTTCCAGACTCTTCTAAATTTAGTTCAAAGCCTACCACAAATGTAGGAAGCTCTACATAAGATAGTGTTTCCTCTTTACTGTTGTAGAATTAAACCTTTATTAGGGAGATGATCTCTTACTTGATTTATGATGCCATTCTGATAATTTAGGTTGATAGTTGCAATTTCTGTTTCATTTAATCTGGGCTGACTGGCCTGATTACTCACTGAAGATTGCACCTGTAGCCACAAGCTACATGTAGCTATTTAAATTTGGATGAAATTAAAAAAATGTAAGTCCTTGGTGGTTCAATGATAAAGAATACATCTACCAATGCAGGAGATGCGAGTTTGATCCCTGGATTGGGAGGATTCCCCTGGAGGCAGAAATGGCAACCCACTGCAGTATTCTTGCTTGGGAAATCCTGTGGACAGAGGAACCAGGCAGGCTTCAGTCCATGGTGTCACAAGAGAGTCAGACAGAGACTGAACACCAACAATTCCAGAGTTGCACAAGCCACATTTCAAGTGCTCGAAAACTACATGTGGCTAGTGGCTATCATGTAGGGTAGCACAGAGATGGGGCAGTTTCATCATCACAGAAAGTTCTACTGGACAGCACTGGGCTACAGTCAACAATAACAGTCATAATGACCTTCACTTATCTAGCACTAGCCATGGGCCAGGCACCCTGATATATGTGCTGTATGTAAGTTCATCCTTGTGACTATTTTGTGAGCTCACTACTCTTATTCTCATTTTTCTAATGAAGAAACTGATGCTTAGTGATGCTAAAAACAGGAGCCAGCTTGCCAATGGGTAGTAACTGGCAGTGTATTGTGTATTTGACTCCAAAGCTAGATCTCTGAGCCATTAAAATGCTTGGTTTTCTAGTTTCAGGCCGTCTCAAAAACAGATGCTGTGATGTCTAGCCAAGTAGTGGCGGTGGCAGGGTGCTTAGTCCCAGGTACCATCTGGGATGGTTAGGGGGCTGATGAAGGACTGGTTGACTGAGGAGCACAGTAGTGCTTTCCAGACCCCATAGCTGGTCTGGGAACAGGGAGATGGCTGTGGCTATAGTTGGTCCAATGGGTCCCTGCAAGATCTGCTGCTTCTTCAGATAGAGCCTCCCATGATTCTGCCTGATTCTGCCCAGTAACTGCTGTGGAATTCAGTCAGCTATGCTTTTCTCTGCAGAGGATCCTTAGCATGCATGCATACATGCTGTTGCTTCAGTCGAGTCCAACTCTTTATGACTCCAAGGACTGTAGCCTTCCAGGCTCCTCTGTCCGTGGGATTCTCCAGGCAAGAATAGTAGAGTAGGTTGCCTTTTCCCCCTCCAGGGGATCTTCCTGAGCCAGGGATCCAACCCACACCTCCTGCTTGGCAGGCAGATGCTTTACCACTGAACTACCAGGAAGCCCCTCTTACAGTAGTGGACTGGTAATTTCATGGAAACAAGATAAGAGAAAAATTATTGGAGATACTTGGAAATTTAGTTAGATTTACATTGGAATGAGAAGAGTTACCAAAAGGCCATAGAATGGATATGGAAAATTGAAAGGAGTAACTCTCCTGAGACTAGGGCTTTGGGAATATTTGGAAGTTTGTATAAATGGAAGAAAGAAGTGAGAGAGAACTTGCTATGATTGAATGAAGTTGAGAGAAGACATAGGGAAAGGGAATTTTAAAAAATGTAGGTTATAAATGGAATACTACTTTGGTGATTTCAATAAAGTTATAATTAGGGTTTTATTATTATTTTTTTTTTTCAGCTCTCAGGATTATTCTTTCCTTGAGTGCAAAACCATGCTAAGAATGGGCCATAAAGCCACTGAGCTTTATGTAAGAAAACTGGCATTCGATATGTATAATAGTTTCAGTGGGAAGAGTGGATTAGGAGCTAAAGACCTACAGTAGTAATAGAGTTATATTTCTCATTGGAATTTAAGAAAATGAATGTCTAGCTATACAACCTGAGCATCACTGAGCTTATCTATAGTTTAAACCTAGCATCCGCTCAATAGTAGTGATCTTTGTTTTTCTACCCTAACTTGACACTGTTATTATACATTCTTTTAATATCACCTTTCTTATCCATTGCTTAGTAAGTATGAATTTCAAGCTGAATTGCAAGTGTTACAGCTCTTCTTGTATTCTCTGTGGTTATTACATTATAGCCAATAGTGATTTGTAAAATGCAGGTTAGTGACTATTATAGTTAAATTGCATCTGGGAAATTTTTGATGTAGGAGAAAAATGTATTGTGAGGGGAAAAGGTTCCATGATCAAACATTTGATGTTTCTGTGTGCTTTTTTCCACTCTGTTTATGGTGTACTTTGATGACAAAGGTTTTTATCTTGATAAAGTCTAGTTTATCAGTTTTTTCTTTTGTTGCCTGTGGTTTTGGTGCTTTTTCTTCAGGTTATAATTATGCTGCTGGCTTTTAAAATGATTTGGAGATCTTGTTTTAGTACGTTTTCTCCATTCCTGTATTTTGAATTGTTGATTAGATGTTTATATCTTTAGATGTGGAGCCTTGATAACTTTCCTGCTCAAAGCATTATTGTTATCTGTTTGGTGTGTGTAAGAACTCTGAATTTGAAGATTTTCTATAGTATCTAAGGAAAAAAATTATTCTAAATATTGCTTAAAGGAATAATTATTTTACCAGCATTGAGACTAATTGAATTAAATACATGTAGGAGTAGAAAGCATGGTTTCCCCCAGGAGGTATAAGCCTACCTTATGATCAAAATTTAATATGATTATTATGAATATCCTATTATCCATGAAGTGCATAGGCTGAATATACTTGGCTGGATTCAGGCTTATATCTTATCTTTTAATCAATCAGTGTAACTTAGGTAAAAGATTTACTCTAGAAGTCACATTAAATTCTAAGAAAATAAACTCTGTGAGCCATTTTCATCGACAGGCAGGGATTTCTTTCAGATGATTTGTCACAATTACTTTGAAAATATTTTCAGAAAACTTACCACAAGGTGTGTGTGTGTAAAACAATGGCCTCCTTTATCACTATTTGTGATATCCCAAGGAGGAAGATCCTGATTGATTTAAAAGTTATTCTGGTGGTATACTCTGCTCACCTGCTGAGAGTGCAAGTGGTGTGTCCTGATTAGCACTCTGAGGTCAAGTGTTAATGACTCTGGAGGAGAACTACTGGGATCCTGGAAAGTGTCCTCCTGAAACGTCCAGTCTATGACATTGTCCATGGTATGAATCCTGCCTACCAGAAGGCTCCTCACCAAAACAGGCACAGAAAGCTTGGTTAATCAGACAACCGTCTTTTGGTAAAGGTCAAGTTTACAAGTGGAGGTTTATGGATCCTGTACCTAAATGAGTACAAAATGCATAAACTTCTAAAATATCTTTTTCTAGTCTCATCATTCCCACCTGTTTCTCTCTCATTTTTTACTTTTGGCTTATTGGTCACCTCCTCAATTCCTCTGTGATTCATCGTCTGGCTAGGGTGTCAGTGGCTCAAGAAATCCAGACTTAAGGGTAGAAAATTCTTAGGGACCAGGTAGCTGTGAGTCTGATCTGGGTAGGCAAACCAGAGTGCTATTTCCCTCTTAGAGTTAGGGTTAGGACTGACTGGGTGAGAAACTGTTTGATGACAAAAACTGGAAAAACATATTACTAGACATTATGCAAGATAGAACAGAGAAGGCAATGGCACCCCACTCCAGTACTCTTGCCTGGAAAATCCCATGGATGGAGGAGCCTGGTAGGCTGCAATCCATGGGGTCACTAAGAGTTGGGCATGACTGAGCGACTTCACTTTCACTTTTCATACATTGGAGAAGGAAATGGAAACCCACTTCAGTGTTCTTGTCTGGAGAATCCCAGGGATGGGGGAGCCTGGTGGGCTGCCATCTATGGGGTCGCACGGAGTCGGACACGACTGAAGTGACTTAGCAGCAGCAGCAGCATGCAAGATAGAAAACACGAGTCCAGACACATTGGCAGAAGCCAGAAAACCTACAAGGACTGAAGGAAAAAAGTTCATGTAGAAATTTAATGCTGCAATACCTCTTTTAATTGGCTTCCTTTTTTCAATCCCAAGACTGCCACTTTATGGTTCAGGTACTAATTATCTCTTGATTATACAAGATGGCTTTTAAGTGGTCTCCATCCTTTCCATCTCTGATTCGTTAGGTCTTTGGGTTCAGATTGGTCTTCCCAAACCCAAAATATCCAGTTGAGCCACCCCACAACTCTAGAACCATTATCAGCTCCCCATAGCTTTAATTATCTATGTTTGTTAGCTTGTTCTTTAAGGAAATCCATTCTCATACTTCACGCTGTTTTTATCATGTTGTCTCTCCTTATCTTTTATAGTTACTTTAAAGTGTTAGTTGCTCAATTGTGTCTGACTCTTTGTGACCCCATGGACTGTAGCCTGCCAGGCTCCTCTGTCCATGGGGATTCTCCAGGCAGGAACACTGGAGTGGGTTGCCATGCCCCTTTCCAGGGGATCTTCCCAACCCAGGGATTGAACCCAGGTTTCCTGCATTGCAGGCAGATTCTTTACTCTCTGAGCCACTAGGGAAGTCCTAAAAGTTATGTTTAAATCTTGTGTGTGTGTTAGTCTCTCAATCGTGTCGAATTATTTGAAACCCACGGACTGTAAGGGGGTAGCCTATAGTCTGTATATAGCCTATAGCCTATATTCTTCAGGCAAGAATACTGGAGCGGGTTGCCATTTCCTCCTCCAGAGAAGATCCCTGACTCAGGGATTGAACCTGGCTCTTCTGCATTGCAGGCAGATTCTTTACCCTCTGAGCCACCAGGGAAGCTGTAGTTACTTTAAGTGATACCCAGATGGCTGGTTTCTGAATGTGCCCTGTACATTCCTTCTTCTGAGTAATTTCCATCACACTCTCTCCTCTTCTTTAGTAAAAAACCTACGGATTAAGTCTTTTTTCAATTGCCATCTCTACTGAAGATGAAGTCCCTTCTTTGACCTTTCTTTTTCTTTCATGAATCAGTACTGTTGAGTTCTTTCATGGTACTTTTTTCATACAAATTTCTGTAAAATGATCAATTTACTTTCTCATATACCTTAATTAATAATCAGGCAAGACTGTTTTATTTATGACAAACTATAAGCAGAGCTCTTAAGACCTAGAAATTTTCAAGAGTTTTTAAAAAAGAATTTTAAAGATATGCACCAGAAAGGAAAAAATTTAACCAAGAAAGTATTTGGTTGTAAAAAAGAAAAACAGTGGTAAGCAAAGAAATTTCTAAACATTTAGGTAACTTGAGTAAGGATTTGTTCTAAAACTGATAATGATGACTAATTTGGAGAGTTTAATAAATAAAGTTGAATGAAAATATTAAATATTCAAGCTTGTGGAAGATGGAATCTGAGGTCTTTTAATTGTTCAGGTGGAGGGTAAAAATATTGACTTTTGTCAATTTACAGATTTGTGTTAAAAATTTAAGGATACCTATTGGAGGGAGGGAAATAAAATGATTACTTCTAACCAGCGAATAGATGAAATTGGAGTGAAGAAAAACTGATCATTCTGAAGATGGAAAGAGAACAAAAAAGCACCTTCTTCTCCAGTAAAAAAACATTAAATAGAACAGTAAGATAAAACGGTAAAAGTAATAGATAAATTAATAAACTAGGTAAAAATACACATTCCTACTATATTCATTTTATACCTATTGTATACAATATCAAAAACAATATGTCATTAAAATTTTCAAAAAAGATATACAAGGCAAAGACTATAAACACAAGTGCAAAAAAGGCTAGAATAGCCAAACTAATATCAGTTGAACCAGACATTAAAAAAAAAAGCATTAATAGGAATAAATGTCGCTATATAATGATAAAAGGAACAGTTCACCATGACGATGTAACAATCTTGAACTTTAAAGCCCTAAACAACACATTTCCAATTTATACACTTTAAATATGGAAAGAGTCACAAAAATAATTTCATGATGATAGTGGAAACTTTTAATATACCTGTCATTGGTAAATCATCTAGAGGAAAATAAGAATTAGAAAAACTTGAACAACAGCTATGATTTATTAAACTCAGAACCCAACAATTAGAAAAGACACTTTGAAAAGTTATGTATGAACCATTTATAGAAATTGCTCATATTCAAATCTCTACATATATAATTAACATAATCATATAGACCATGATCTTTGACAAAAATGCAATAAAGTTAAAAATTGATAACAAAAGAATACACAAATAGATCAATGGAATAGAGGGCCCAGAAATAAACTCACAGAAATATAATCGACTGAGTTTTGACAAAGGAGCAACGGCAATAAAATGGAGAAAACTTACTTTTTTCAATAAATGGTGTTAGTAAAACTGGACATCGGCCTGCAAAAAAATGAATCTAGACAGACATTATACCCTTCACAAAAATTAAAATGAATCATAGAACTAACTGTAAAGTGCAAAACTATAAAACTCTTAGAAGATAACATAGGAGAAATTCTAGATGACTTTGGTATGGTGAAGACTTTTTAGATAGAACCCCAAAGACACAATCACCCATCAGAGAAATAATTGATAAGCTGGACTTCATTAAAATGCAAACTTCTGCTTTGCAATAGACACTGTCAAAAGAATGGTAAGACAAGCCCCAGACTGGGAGTAAATATTTGCAAAAGATATACTGGTAAATAATTGTTATCTTAATATCTGAAGAATTCTTAAAATTCAACAATTAAAAAAAAGTAGGTTAAATAATGGGCAAAAGACCTGAACAGACTCACCTCATCAAGGAAGATAAACAGATGGCAAATAAGCATATGAAAAGATGCTCTGTGTTATATGTTGTTAGGGAACTGCTAATTATAATGACAATGAGATAACCCTGCACATCTACTAGCGGCTTTGTATATAATTGCCCAAACTTGGAAGCAATCACGATGTCCTTCAGTAGGTGAATGGATAAATAAACTGTGGTATATCCAGCTTGTCTTCCCTGGTGGCTCAGAGGGTAAAGACCCTGACTGCCATGCAGGAGACCTGGGTTCAATCCCTGGGTTGGGAAGATCCCTGGAGGAGGGCATGGCAACCCACTCCAGTGTTCCTGCCTGGAGAATCGCCATGGTCAGCGGAACCTGGTAGGCTACAGTCCATGGGGTTGCAAAGAGTTGGACCTGACTGAGTGACTAAGTGCAGTGCAGCGTATCCAGATGGTAGAATATTATATAACACTAAAAAGAAATGAGCTATCAAGTCATAAAAAGACATGGAGGAACATAAAATGCATATTACTAAGTGAAAGAAGCCAATCTGAAAAGGCTACATACTATTCCAATTATATGAAATTCTGGGAAAGGCCAAACTATGGAGACTGTAAAAAGATCAGTGGTTGCCAGGGGCTGAGGGACAGGGAAGAATGAATAATTGGGGCACAAAGGAATTTTAGGGCAGTGAAACTATTCTGTATAATGCTATAATGGTGGGTGCATATCATTATACATTTGTCAAAACCCACAGAATGCACGGGCTTCCCTGGTGGCTCAGTGGCGAAGAACCCTCCTGCCAGTGCAGGAGATGCAAGAAATGTGGGTTTGATCNCTTCTGTAATAAGAAAAGTAATTTTAAGTTATTTTTAGAAATAGCTTATAATCATTAAAACAGACTATTGATACTAAACACTCAGAAGTGAATAAAGCCCTACATTAAAAATATTGAATTATGGTAATGAAGAATAGTTTTATGAATCCAAGTATGGATTGATATTAGAAAATTTATTTGTAATCTGTCAGAGCCAAAGGAAAAGTAGATTTGACCATTTTAGTAGACATACAAAGACTTCAATTAAATATCAAACCTGAGTTTAAAATTTCTTAGTGGATGGAATCTCTCACTGAAATGTCTAAGATTATCTATCTGAAACCAGTTGCTCACATCATACTTGACAGAAACCTCTAGAATTATTTCTTTGAAATTTGTAAAGAAAGTAGGCTATCCCAAGGATGCCCAAGATAATCACTACTCTGATTTGACAAGATTCTAGACATTTAAATGAGAAAATACATAAATATTTTTAGAGGAAAAATATTTTTTCTCAAATGATATAACTGTCTACTTGGACAACTCAAGAGAAATAATTAGAATGAAATTACAATTAGTAAGAGTTCAGCAGGTATTCAGTTGTAAAATAAGTTTGTAAATTATTTACAGTAAAAAATCCAGTAAAAAGCTATTAGAAAAAGAGAGATTCCACTTATCTTCACAGATAGTTAGAAAGTATTCTACAAATATTTTAGAAGGCAGTATTAAACTGTGTTTCAAAAAAAGATTCCAATAATAGCTATCAAAGCACTAACTGTGGTCATTATTGAGTGAATAGTGATTATCATGATCAGATAGTGTTAGGTTAAAGAACATACTATTTTAATTTTCTTCTATTGAATATTTTTAAAAAATATTGTCTATCTTTTATAATCTTTCTATGTTACTTCTATAATAAGAAATAATTTAAAAAATGCATGTTATAATCTGTGGTTGTCACATTCCCTAGGAATATCACCTATAAATCAATATTGCAACAGTAAGCCATATTCCAATTTGTACTGTTGAGAAAATATCAAAATTTGCATAACATTTTCCCCAGCATATGCCAAATCATTCTGTTGTATTTTTTAAAAAATAATCATGAGAGATAAGTGTGGATAAGAGAGAGAATCTCTCTCTCAGAGTGAGATTCAGCATTTGTTCAGTGTATTTTGAACATTTCACACTGAAAATGTGCTGCTTGTTTATCAAAGCTTTGCAGCTACTTCTAGTTTTTAGTGGAGCAATGTTTTGGAATATCTAACCATCAACAATAAAACAAACTGTTTCAAACTTTATTTATTGTACTTAATTAAAACAAACCTAAGGTTCACAAGCCTTGACATTGTATTTATGGAAGAAAAATGTATCTGCCTACTGAGGTAAATTCTTACTGTCTGAAGCTACACTAAAGCTTTTAATAATGATTTTAAAGCTTCATGATCCTATTGTCATTGTGTTATTTGCCACAGTGCTTCAAGATAAGTTTGTTTTCATAAGTAATACAGCAGGGTGGTTGAAGAAGAAATTTGTAGTACTTGGCCCATTTCTTTTAAGGCAACCGAGTCCCAGCACTTTAGTGTCAAGGATAGCTATGGTAAGAACTCTCTCTGCTGTTAAACTAAAACCCAGTAAGTTATTAAGTTACCTAAGAAATGCAGCACACAAACCCGAGCAAGTTCTGAGGCAGCTTTGGTGAGACTTTTTTCTCTAAAGCTATTAACAGGCGAGAGAGACCCAGGAAAACAGTGGGGGCCAGAAGGGAAGGAGAGAAAAGAATTCACTGTGAGCCTTTCTATTTGAAAAAGAAGCATTGTAGGCAAGCTCACACCTGAATGAGTCAAGAAAACGTATGAAATATAGTCCTGTTTCAGGCAAGATGGGAATCAGATGAGGTTAATCTGGGTAAAGTCACGGTGGAGCCAGGCTTTAAATCTGGGGTTCTGGGGTGCTGTGTTGGTTGGGGTTTGTGTGCTGCAGTGAAAGGAAGTTGCACTTGCCTGCCTGTACACTGAGTCTTGGGGACCCCACTTGCTGCGCCCTCCGCTATGCCTCTGAAGGAAGAGAGTAAAGGATTTGCTGGATAGTCTCGTTGATGCCTGGGGAGCCCAATTAATCAGGCTGTGGATTGTCAGCAATGAGACTTGGACTGCAACGTTCCTGTTTCTCCTGCTCGCCTGAGCCAGTACAGGGGCTAGAGGTTCTGAAGAGGCCGGTGTGCCAAGAGCGAAGGGCGGGGCTTGTTGAAACGCTGCTTCCCGGCCACTTGCCCCGTTTCTGATCAGGAGGCCTGCAACAGGACAGGACACAAGCATCTACATTTTTACTAAGATCTCTAGGTGATTCTTAGGTGGCTTAGGTGTCTCTGAAAGGAGGGGAGGAGGGCTGAGTGGGAACAAGGGGCAAGATGGCGTAGGAGGTTTTGGGCAATTTGCTCTCTTTGCCCGGCTTTCCGCTGCATCTGATTTGCTCTAATGGACCTTGCAGGTCGGGGAAGAGAGAGAAGGGAATGGTGGGGGTAGTGTGAGGGGAGGGGATGGGAACTTAAGGGGGTAAGGAGAGTGAGAGTGAATGCACCAAGGAACCTGATTGTTATGTGCCACAGAATCCTCTCTGAATGGGAGTGGGAACCCTTCCTGCCCCCCACCCCCCATACTAACTGCATGTAAGGAGAAGTCAGTAGGAAGATACAAGGAATAGTCTCTTCTAGAATCATATATTTTTCCTTCTTATCAGTATCTCAAAAGTTGCCAGGCCCCAGAAAGAGAAAGTTGATACAAGTTTTGGGCAGATGGCTCAGTACACAGTACATTATGTTATCACCAAGTCTTAATATGACTGAGGGTTGAGTCAAGTAATCATCTCACAGTGGGAATAATAAGCTTCCCCAGAGCTAATCCTGACCCATTTGGGAATTCATAAATGAACCATAACTGGTTCATTTGATTATACTGGTTCAAATGATTATAACCTGGCAAGCAGGACTCCACAGAGGCCATGTTAATATATATATTTGGCAAAGCCTGAAAAACACGAGTCTCTAGTTCTAATCCATCAGCCCATTTAGAAATTGTATCTACTTAAACTCTAGTGTAATAGACTATTTGATCTTTATTTTAAGATAACTAAAGACTTCTCAGATTGTATATAGGGCTCAGCCCTATGAGTAGGTCCTTAGTGAGCAGTTAGTCTCTTTTTGAGTCATTAATTTTAAACCATTTATAGCAGAATTGTTTTCTCTCAATTCATCCTGCCAA